>OZ024865.1:4654712-4667212 GCA_964017155.1 Oasisia sp. SBJ-2009 | reverse complement strand
AGACGAAGAAGGATGACAGTAACGATGGCCAGCCTCGTCATCATATGGGACAACATGAGGAGAACAAAAACAACAACGGCTGATGTCCATGTTAGGACGGTTCATAAATTCAGCAACAGAAACGCTCAATACACGTGATATCAGCACTGCATTTACAAATCCCTCTTCGAAGAAATGTCGTATTATAAATGTCGTATAATTAATGTCCATTTGTATTTACTAAGAAATGGTCGTCATAATCCGTAGAATATCTACCTGAATCATATGTAATTTGAGGTCTTATTGGTATATTACGCTATGTTAAAGTCATACGATCTAGCATGAGATCGTTTACTAATTCAAATCCAGCAGCAGACGGTTCGCATTCGTAATAATCGATCATTATGAAAATAATAATATGCGACGTAGTACGCTTTATAGCTTCCCTTACCGATACTTTCAAAAGGACGCAAAGCACATGCAATTTATTATTACTAGCATTTCAAGAGCGCCGTATCGCCGGGTCCAGCCCTTTCAAAGGCGCGAAAATACATAACAATACATGGAATCATACAAAAGTTGAAAATAAAAGTTGAAAAATAAAACAATATATAATGATATATTGTATTATATTATATTATATTATAAAGTTATATAATATATATATATATATATATATATATATATATATATATATATATATATACTGTGTACATATATGTATATAATATATATATATAACTTTTTTAATATATATATATATATATATGCACAACAAGTAATTATATATATATAACTTTTTTAATATATATATATATATATATATATATATATATATATATATATATATATATATATATATATATATATATACATATACATACACACAATAAGTAATTATTTTTTATAAAATATTAAGTATGTATGTTGCATATATATTAATAGTTAAGGTAAATTAACAAGTAAAAATAATAATACCGAAATAAATAAAAAAGGAACAATAAAGATGAAACAATATTTGGTCGCCTTACCCGTCTTGCGAGAGCTGCCCGTCGTGTAGACGGCCATGTTTTTACCGCTGACTTCTCTCCACACTGGTTCCTTGAGCACATCGAGCAGGGCGTGTCCAATCTGCTCTCCGTCCACGCCCACGCTCCACTCGTATCTCTCTGGAGCTTTCCCCGAGGTCGCCGCTGTCCGCCAGGTGGCAGCAAGGGCACACTGGGAGCGCGTGACGTCGACGTCAAGTGTGTTGGATGTCGCAGACGCGGTGTAGTCCTCTACGTCGTAGACGGTCAGTCTCTGGTAGTCAGACTTACCTGCGATGCGTCAAGGAAACCATGCGGAGTGTAACGTTAACTGTTTCGTCTGTTAGAAATTGTGCACTTGCGGTGTGCTTTAATTGTTTTATTTGTCAGAACATTCTACACTGGATTTCGTTGACACCAGCAACGGGGATTCAGAGGATAGATGTGTGATTCGTACATAAACGTCATGCACATATATGCATGCATGCACACAACCACAGTTATACAGACATCAAACACACACACATACACAAACGCACACACGCACGCACGCACGCACGCACGCACATACACATACACATACACATACACATACACATACACATACACATACACATACACATACACATACACATACACATACACATACACATACACATACACATACACATACACATACACATACACATACACATACACATACACATACACATACACATACACATACACATACACATACACATACACATACACATACACATACACATACACATACACATACACATACACATACACATACACATACACATACACATACACATACACATACACATACACATACACATACACATACACATACACATACACATACACATACACATACACATACACATACACATACACATACACATACACATACACATACACATACACATACACATACACATACACATACACATACACATACACATACACATACACATACACATACACATACACATACACATACACATACACATACACATACACATACACATACACATACACATACACATACACATACACATACACATACACATACACATACACATACACATACACATACACATACACATACACATACACATACACATACACATACACATACACATACACATACACATACACATACACATACACATACACATACACATACACACACACACACACACACACACACACACACACACACACACACACACACACACACATACACATACACATACACATACACATACACATACACATACACATACACATACACATACACATACACATACACATACACATACACATACACATACACATACACATACACATACACATACACATACACATACACATACACATACACATACACATACACATACACATACACATACACATACACATACACATACACATACACATACACATACACATACACATACACATACACATACACACATACCTACACACACACACACAATCGCACATACGATCGCACACACACACACACACACACACACACACACACAACCAAACAACCAACCACACACACACTCCCACACACACATACCTCTACACACCACACACACACACACACACACACACACACACACACACACACACACACACACACACACACACACACATACATACACATACATACATACGCACACACACACACACACACAATCGCACACACACACACACACACACACACACACACACACACACACACACAACCAGACAACCAACCACACACACAGGGCCCACACACACATACATCTACACACCACACACATACACACACACACACACACACACACACACACACACACACACACACAAACACACCACACATACACACCACACACACACATAAACGCACGCACGCACGCACGCACACACGCACGCACGCACGCACGCACACACACACACACACACACACACACACACACACATACACACAGACAAACATGCACAACAGGCACAAGTCCACACGCACACGTGCATGCACACGCTCTTTAACACAGATAAACATTCACGCATCCACGATCCTCAAAACAATATATTCAAGTCTTGCTCTTTATCAAATGTTGTTAATACTCTGATCGTATCTGCTTCACACAGAAGGTAACATTTGCCACAAAAATCCCACCTTTAACATTCGTACATGTTCTGGTGGACGTACACTTCCAGTGTCCATGCGGGGCGCATGTGCAGTGTCCCTCGCAGGTGACGGGCTGACACCGTCGCACCAAGGCGAGCGTGCCGGCCGCATTCTGCGACGGCACGGCCGTGAAGGTGCCGTGGAGACGACTGCTCACGAGACCCACCTGAGACAGACAGAAACTTGATAACTGCTCACGAGACCCACCTGAGACAGATAGAGACACAGTGACTGCTCACGAGCACCACATGAGACAGACAGAGACATGATGACTGCTCACGAGACCCACCTGAGACAGACAGAGACATGATGACTGCCCACGAGACCCACCTGAGACAGAGGGAGACATGATGACTGCTCAGGAAACCCACCTGATACAGACAGAGTCATAATGACTGTTAGAGGGCAGTGGCTCAGGGGTAGACCTCCGGACTCTCGACTAAGAGAACCCGGGTTTGTATCTTGTGCTGCGGTGGGCAAGTTTTTTCATTCTACATTGCTCCAGTTCACTCAGCTGTATAAATGAGTACCTGGCAATAGACAGTGGTGCATATGTGTATGCGCAGCCTTTCGCACATTAATTGTAGCATGTGGCTGGATGCTTTCCAGAGAAGTTGAGATGGTATTTGATTGAACAGGTCTGCCGGGGAAGTAATGTGTAAACGCGCTTTGAGCAGTCCTATGGACTGGATACTGCGCTATATAAAAACTTACCTTTACCTTTTTTACGAGACCCACCTGATACAGACAGATACATAATGACTGTTGCGAGACCCACATATTCAATAACCAAGCACTTAAAGTGAAAAAAGGCAAACGTTTGGTGTTATGCACCTAAAAGAGTTTACACAAACTAATCATTTGCATCTACAATCAAATTTTTCACATTAGTGGTTTCCTCAGAAAGTGGTCTTAAAGTGGGAAAATCTAGCTAAATCACCGACGCCATGAACGGGCCCATCTTGGTCCTTGCAACCAATCACAACCCAGCTTCTATCTGCACTTTGGAAAAGTAATACGTCGCGGAGTCGTCTATTGGTTCAGCTGTCATAACAGAGAGCCAAGCGGTTCGCTAAAAGTGCCTTACGTCGGTTTACCACAAAATCGCGACAGCAATATGCCACACGGTTCTTCATACGCTTGTAGCAACAGTACAGTGAAATACAGTATCAGTAAGCTGTTTTGTTGTAACCCTTTGAATTGACCAGAATTGAAACAGTGGTGCAGTCGATTCGTTGGGACAGTCACAGACACAGCGCGGATGCCAGGCGACCGGGTTGGATTGACCTAACCATGAAAAGGACCACCAACAGCCGCCAAACTTCTCCTCACCTATCTTACATACATATGCATATACTACGTTACAAAATAAAATCACTTGCATTCATCTAACGAAGAAATTCCTTAAAACAAACACGCAAATGTCGACGGCAATTTCGTCTGCCGCTGCCCGGTACCGTAAAATCGCTAAAATAAGTTAGCCTTACACAAAATGCCATTAGACGGCACGTTTGTGGCCGCGAATAATTTATAGACTTTACTTACTGCATTCGCACGCGCAGAATAGTTTATTTAATTGTAAATAATATAGTAATAATTAATTATTATCATCACTATGATTTGCAGGAATTATAAGTTTTATTATAATATAATAATATTTTATTTATATAGCGCCACATCCATAATTGGTTATGGCGCTTCACAAAATACTGCTATTTAAAATACAATAAGAAGAATACTACCCACACGTAATATTTCAAAATAAATAATGAAAATATATGTGTCTATATAATTAACTAATGACCTATTAAAAAGAACCCATACAAATTCCATAACAACAATAGTGATAAATTAATGTAAAGGTAATAAATAATTAAAATGGTAAAATAATTACGACGTAACAATAACTTTCATTCAGCACATACACACATTATGTATCAGAAAATATTATTGAAGCTATATATTTTTCTACTTATGAATTACATTTCCACCACCAGTAACGACAAGACACTGTATTAATTATCGGGACAATAAATCACTGAAATTTAAACAGAATATGAATATAATATGGGAAATATATGGTGGTAGAAAAAGAAGGTTTCGGTGCAGTTAAAAATAATAATATATGTTATTGTTTAGTTATTATTGTTAACAAAAACATCGTTTATATAATAATAGCTTGCAGTACATGCGGGATGTTTACAGAAATATTCTTAAAATAAACAATGTGACATCATCGAATAACACGTAATTTCCATACCTCTTTTATGACTACCTGGGTAATAGACAATGCTTTTTTTCAATATTACCTGTGGGTAGCATCTATTATAATAATAACATTATATTGTGAAGTGCCACAAACAAATATTGATTTGGCGCTATATGAAATAAAATATTATAATTATATTATAAGAAAACTTAAAAAAATTCTGAAGATCTTAGTAATGATAATAATTAATTATTACTATATTACTTGATTAATTAAACTATTTCGCGCGTACGAATGCAGTAAATAAAGTTTATAAATATTCGCGCGTACCACCGCGCCGCCTAACGTTATTTTGTGTAAAGCTAACTTTTGTAGCGATGTTACGGTAACCGCAGTCTCCGAAGTCGAAGAGCCTGAGTTGCCGTCGGGATCCAGTTATGATCGAGTTGCTTTTGTGAATTTTCTTCGTTAGAGGAATGCAAGTGATTTTATTTTATAACATAGTGTATGTATATGTATGTAAAACAAGTGAGGAGACGTTTGGCGGCTGCTGGCGGTCGGTTTCATAGTTAGGTCGGACAGTACATGTCATTGTTGACACCAGTCGATGCCATGTCTGCCTCTGGACTGGTTGTTTCTCTTCTCGTCATTTCAATTTCCCTTGGGTCTTCACCACCACGGACATCTGGTCTGTCTGACAGCACAGACCTTTGTCTTTGTGGCTGAAATCTATATCCAGCTCTTCTGAATCCGTCCTATTTCCGTCAGACAAAGAATCAGAAAATCATCCGTATTATTTACGCTCTTTTGTGAGCGCAGAGTCACAGCGCCACCCGACAACGACTGGCGTATCAGTGGCGGCTCCTCGGTCACTGTTTTTCTAAAATGGAGTTTTCCATAGACTTTCTATTCTATGTATTCTAAACAAAAAATATGCTAAATTGCTCACGTTAAAAATTTGATTGAGGTTGGAAAGTGTTAGTTTTTCTTAGCTCTATTAGGCCCATATCACCAAACCGTTCTTATCTTAATTAACATGTTATTGACTACTTATATGTATTAGTATTACTATTATTATTGTTATTATTATTATTATTATTTGTTATGCACATATTGATAGTTGTAGCTCAAATTTATTTCGAATTGCTTTTCTAGCGCTTTTTACACATTCAACTAGCTTATATCTGACTTTTCAATACAATTATATATATATATATATATATATATATATATATATATATATAAGCTATATATATATATTATATATATATATATATATATATATATATATATATATATATAAGCTATATATATATATATATATATATATATATATATATATATATATATATATATATATATATATATATATATATATATATATATATATATATTTATTCAATAGTTCAATTTCCGAACGTGTGTTCAATAATTCGTGGTTCCGTTCTTTTCTTTGTTTAATAAATCGTAACCAACCTGTGTGTCGTTCGCATTAACGCAAATGTATTTTCAATTCGCAAAATACACAATAAACTAGAGACACAATAGTATAGTCTAACCTGGTTTTCAGCCCATATTGAAATGTAAAGCTGCTGGTTTCGTTGGATTGTTGATGTGACAGTAACGTTCGCTTTCTGAACGAATCCTTCATCATCATGCATGTCTTCAGTTGTGGGTGCAAACGACACTGGATATTGTCCACCCTACAGGAAGGAACACACAAAAGGCATTATTGACACAATCATAAGTGTAATGATAAATAATGTATACATGGTGATTTTAATGGTGCTGACGATAGCTACGATGTTATGATATTATCGCTAACCCGATACTGGTTATGGTGGATGTAAGGATGATGACAATTCAAGGTGCCAGCCAGTTACTAGGTAAATA
Organism: Oasisia sp. SBJ-2009; assembly: GCA_964017155.1. NCBI lineage: Eukaryota > Metazoa > Annelida > Polychaeta > Sabellida > Siboglinidae > Oasisia > Oasisia sp. SBJ-2009. The sequence goes on along the minus strand of OZ024865.1, from coordinate 4,659,909 downwards.
AAAATGTATTTGTTTAATTGTAGCAATCTTTCAAAGTGATTATGTATGAATAAATATTAATTATTTCACATAACACATTATAATGACAAGAGATTCTATGATAATTTTAAATTTGTTTTATAATGTACACAATCCTTTTAATTTAATTATGTCACGTAACTATGCGCTATTATAATTAAAATTATGTTTTATAATCACTACTAAGGCTGGCTCGAGCCCACATTTGCATTTCCTGTGAATGCTTCGGTATTTTGGATATCGAAGGGATTCTATTCATATATATATATATATATATATATATATATATATATATATATATATATATATATATATATATATATATATATATATATATATATATATATATATATATATATTCATGTTTTCATGTAAACGACAAAAAAAGTAATACTATTATTGATTATGCCATTAATATATGCGTGAAAATGGTATGTAGCTTGCTTAATAATGAACAACTTTGAAAATAGGTAGACTATATTAATTTCACTAGAACAGTGACCTCACGAGAACAGTCCGTTGTTGAAGAAGGACACTTACGGAGAGCGACTTATTTTAATAACAGAAGATAGGCTTGTCATCTCATAGCAATGTCATAATAGTGGATCCCAGTTTTCTGACTAACCAACAAATCTGCCGCTCCATATTTCGTGCCGACGGTGACGTAGTAGGTCGCGACGTCAGTGTGTGCGTCAGTGAAGCCAAGCCACGCAAGACGTAACACGTTATTGTGGTACGTCATCCAGCCACGTCGATGACGTGTCAAGGCGGCAGCGTGTTCTGTTTCTATGGCGAAGGCCCCAGCTATCGGAGGTGTGGCGTCAACCTTGATACGATAGTACATATCTGTCATATGAAACGGTCTTGCATGCTCCAGACCACACTCTGAGGCAGTAATGTTTGAATGGATGAGATATCTATTATTACTTGTTCACAATTGACAGATGCACATAAACAGTTATTGTTTGAATAATTATTATGAATTTATACCACTAGTCCTGGCTCTGCCATATAAGCCCGTAAAAATGTCGAGGTAAACGCAGTTTTTCTTTTGATTTGTATTCTACATACCATGCCTTTCAACAATCCAGGAGGTGCTTTTTGAAAATCCGTGGCATAAGGTCACTGGAGCGTAAAATCCAAAATGGCCGCCGCTGACCAGGTTTTCATCTATAACTTTGGATCTAGAAGGGCTAGATAGCCAAACTTGGTATCAATTCCACCTAAAATTGACATTCCCGACACGACTGACCTATCCATTTTACCATTTGACGCCACATTTGATGTTAAATCCAACATGGCCGCTCATCCACGACGACTGTCGACTGCAGAAACACAATAAGCCGTAACCATCGATGGAAATGAGCTAGAAACTGGATTGTTTTGTCCCTCTCGATGATTGTTATTATTCCCAATCAAATACATATTATTTCATGACCTTTCAGGTTGACAATATATGTCAAAGGTCAAGTTAATGGGTAAAAATCAACATATTAAAAGCATATCTGGTCACAAAACGGGATATAACTGGTATATACATGAGCCAGAGGTCGCATCTCAGTTGCTATCACCATAGCTCTGGTGAGATAAAGTCAAATTGATGAGATTATATTAACTTTTAAAGATTGTATACGCTCTGTCAAGGTCAAATGTGCCTAAACATATGCATAAATCGTGTCCTCCTTTTAATATAGAAAACCAAGAATTGAAAGTGATGGTCAATTCATGATATCTGACATCGGTCACACTGTTTATTTTAATATAATTGTTTATGACAAACAAAAACTATTATAACCTTTCAAGTAATTTATAACATTAAGCACCTGTAATGTACTATATATCTAGCTAGCATGTATACACGTACAACAAACTTTCCATCCCACTTTTAGCTATCAACGATTCTGACAGTTTCGAACTTGTGATTGGCAATACACATCACCACACATTTCTTGCACGGGCACTGCACATTACTACATTTGCACATGGATAGCATATTTCTAGATAGGGAGCTATGACATGTCAACGGTTTGAGGGTGCCTCCGTCACTTTCCCACCCACTCTGACAAATCTCTAGGCGCCTTCCTTAACTGGCTATAACACCTTGAAAAACAATATAATAATCTGGTGATGTATCTACGCACAACACTCGATGCGGGGGCATTTTGGTTATGGTATTGGGAACACAGACACTGGTGTGGACCTGGAGATGCAATTGATAAAAACTTCTTTGCCTATGGCTTACAACTTGCACCCGCCCAACCCAGCAAAAGGTACTCTTCCACTTGCGCGTTCACCGTTTGCGGTAGCTCTGCTCTATCGACAAACTCAGTCAGATATATATTGGGATTGCAATGCATCACTGCATGCTTGGTGCCAATTATGCTGGTGACATATGTTCCAGTGAATGCGTGAACCTTCTCCAGAACAAGGCCGCGATGCTCGCCCACAACGCCGCGATGCTCGCCCACTCGCGATGTAGGGGAAGGCGCTCTCTCTCTCCTCACTTGACCCAAACTTGACCTAGAGGTTTTTCAGATTATCACGGACTAGCGTATGGGTGAAGTGCAGTAGGCGCATGCCTGTGTCGGTATCATTTAACATAACCACTAAACGTTGGCAGCCATGTTGGACTGCCCAGATGGCATGAGGCACGATCCTTTCATCTGCATCTGTCAATAATTTTGCAGGCTCTGGAAAATCACTATTGGCTGTCGACTCTGTACTATGGAGGGGAGCTGGAACTTGTTCTTGGTTTACTACCATGACACTCAACACAATCGATACTACAGAAAGACTGACCAACCACTATTTTCTGAATAAGTTGCAGCAACTGATCCTTTTTCTCTCCGATGTTACCCAACATTTCTCGATCTGCGTTGTGGACTCATCTGGGATAGAGCTCTCCTGAGACTATATTGCTAACACAATGACTCATCAATGTAGCTATCACAAATAACCTGGATGGCTTCACAATATGAAGATACAACTATTCGACCGGCAGGACTTTGTTTACAATTCGACCGAAATGGTCGAAGCATGATTGGTTGGCGTACTGCCAAACCATTGGCATAAATACCGGCAGGGTCACTGTTTCAACCCTTCGTGAGATAGGTCTCCAGTAGTTGTATTATTGTGTATCGTAAGACACTACAGAACTACGTTATAATTATATTCAATCCCAACACCAACATCATCGATGAGATATGCCTCCAATTCAGCCACGTGTGACAGAGGTAAACTCGCCATCAAACAGGTGGCTGGTGAGGAGGTGGTCGTTATGCGAAAAGACTTCCGCGACAGTTATTCCACGTACCCGGGCGATCTCAATGTCCCGCTCGGCAGATCCACACAGTTTAGGTATGGTGGTGTAGGATGCTCTATTAGATTTGGTGTCAATTACCGACAGTATCACACTTCGGCAGGTTACATCTGTCTATTGTTACTGCAAGCTTCTTTGTCTTCAAAACCAGTTATCTCGTGTTTTTTCTCCATTCTCGAACACATCCATTATTTCAGCATTGATTAAATGTTCGGTAGCGAAGTTATGCAATCTGACGCCAGAGGCTTTGATAATAAAGGGATTTGCTACAGCTCGCACAAAGTCAAGAAGACGGGAGACGTTGGCATCAAAAATAACGGCCGTGATGCTCCTGAGTTCCTTGTATATGATGGTCTTATGATGTTCCATCATCAGCTCATCTGTGAGCTTACGGCAGTTGTTCTGTATGATCAGGATATCATGGGAGATCAGCTCAAACGCCGCTACAACTACAAACATTAGTTTCTGGCTCTTTGATGCCCGCTGGATGGATTGCTCCAACTTTATATCTAATTCGACGTCGTTGAAGCTGTCACACATATAGGGTTCTGAAACTTCCGCCTCTAACAACTAAGTTTTCGTAACGTAGAACGATCCCTAGCAATTGACTCCATCGAACTCCTGAATAACTACCGCAACATATTTACACGCAGGATACATGTATTGGCCACCACCATCTCTCCCGATCTGAAATGGTGATATACATGAATAGGTTGAACATATTCTTGATGTTTATGTTGAATGCAGCCATATCAAACTTAGCTTGATACTTAATCGGGAAAGTGTTGTACTTGATAAGCAAGGGCTATATGAGTGAAAAGACATGTGGAACGTGCTACTTCGGTATTCTTCCCGCCCATAAGCACCTGCAGGTGTATTAGACCATCAACTTCTCAACTGAAAATATCAGTCACCTTGAAAATCATCAGCATGATTGGCATTGATCTTTAGTAGTGATTTCCGGTGAGAATTGAAATAAGGACTCGCTTCACGAAGAGCTCTGCTTCGAATATGGCATCGTCCAGGTCACTACCTCTGATGTAGCAACCAATGCATCGTGGTAGAATCTTCGCATAGTGAAACACTCCAAACATGCCATAGATGTCCACCACCAATGTGACTGACTCAGAATATCTGCAACCGTGTGAAACACGCCATCATCTCAGAAAACGGGCATCACCGTCTGAGACAGCTGCATGCGGACATTATAACGTTTCTCGCAATGGTATAATCTGTCACAGGGTTTGGGCGGGCTGGCGGGAACCCCCCACACATCAAAATGCAAATATGCAATGGTGATAAATGCCATCACATGGACGTAAGCCTCCATGGGGCACATAGCCAAATATAAATCATCAAGTAAATCAACTGAGCAGTATAGCGGGCTTCATGAAGGGATGAGCGACCTTTTGACCTTGACATAGCGCTTACAACCTATAACAGTTAACATAATCTCATCAATTTGACTTTATCTCAGCAGAACTATGATGGTAGCAACTGAGATACGACATCTGGCTCATGTATATACCAGTTATATCCCGTTTTGTGACCAGATATGCTTTTTAAATGTTGATTTTAACCCATTAACTTGACCTTTGACCTATATGGTCAACCTGAAAGGTAATGAAATAATATGTATTTGATTGGGAATAATCACAATCATCGAGAGGGACCAAAAAATCCAGTTTCTAGCTCATTTCGATCGAGAGTTACGGCTTATTGTGTTTCTGCAGTCGACAGTCGTCGTGGATGAGCGGCCATGTTGGATTTATCATCAAATATGGCGTCAAATCGTAAAATGGATAGGTCAGGCGTGTCGGGAATGTCAATTTTAGGTGGAATTGATACCAAGTTTGGCTA
>OZ024865.1:4637212-4652212 GCA_964017155.1 Oasisia sp. SBJ-2009 | reverse complement strand
GATAGTGAATACCGTCTTACCAGGATGCCTTCACTGACGGACGTTGTACAGAGTCTGGCGCCGTTGCAGGCGATCACCTTGACGTAGTAGATTTCACCGTCCACCAAACTGAGGTTGCTGAACGTGTACTCCTGCACGTCTCCGTATAACTGGAATACGTGGAGAGAGTTTGTTAGTATCACCATGTATTTACTATAATATGCACTTATATATATATGTATATATATATATATATATATATATATATATATATATATGCATAGTATACGTCTATCAACAAAACATATACATCGTATTTGTTTATCAACAAAATATATACATTTTGAAAATAATTGCAATCAAATGTGATATTGTTAAACTTTCGCAATAGAAGTGTGTATTTTGGAAGGAAAACATGTTTTGCCTACACGTGTTGTGTCAGGTCTAGCTGTCTTCCTAAAGTGTTTAATATGTGTATAATTTGAGGGAAGGCACGTTGTGATGTATTTATTCTGTATTCGTCAAAACCACAAACTGCTAGATAGTCGTCTTACCTGGACGGCACGTTGTGTTGCATCGAGTATCTAGTCGTCAAAGACCAAACAAACTGCTAGATTATTGTCTTACCTTGACGGCCGGCACGTTATGTTGTATCGAGTATCTAATCGTCAAAGACACAAGCTGATAGATGGTCGTCTTACCTTGACGGCCGGCACGTTGTGATGTATCGAGTCTCTCGTCGTCACAGACACAAACAAACTGCTAGATGGTTGTCTTACCTTCACGGCAGGCACGTTATGTTGTATCGAATATATAATCGTCAAAGACACACGCTGATAGATGGTCGTCTTACCTTGACGGCAGGCACGTTATGTTGCATCGAGTATCTAGTCGTCAAAGACACAAACAAACTGCTAGGTGGTCGTCTTACCTTGACGGCAGGCACGTTGTGATGTATCGAGTCTCTCGTCGTCACAGACACAAACTGGTCGACGACGGAACTCCCGGGATCTGACATCTTCCACAGCACACTCAATGACGACGTCCACACGAGTAGTTGGGTTCCGTGTTGACTCTATAAAAACAAGGCATTGACAAACAGCAAAGTGGCAAGGGGATCCCACAAGACAGCCAGTGCACGCGATCTGGAGAAAGTACACAGTTCAAATAGGAGTTGTTATTTGCGCGAACAACTGCACCATAAAATAATCCGAAACAAATTAGAGAAAACATAAACGTGGTATTGGAATTCAAATTACACTATTTGGTTCAGTGGCCTGCCGTGCAAGCTGCGTAAGGCAAGTAGGGGTATTTTTATTCAACGGCCAGTTCATTTGGCAGCCAGTGAAGAGAAGCGATGTGAACATCTTTCCAAGACCTGGTTATGATTCAGGCTGCAGCTATTTGCCTTCAGTCGAATTTACTGTAAAGGTCGTATGAATTCCCGCACAGCAGGTCATTTTTATTGTGAAGAAGATACGCCAATGATACATCATCTCTGTGTTTGGCTCCGATCTAGAAGATTTCGAAATTATCCAAAGTGTAGATGGACACATGCCACGCAATCTATGCCCTACACAAGTCTTTTCATGTTTGGAGCATTATCGACGAAAACACTCGTGTTCATTGTCACTGGTAAAACTACGGCCGTGTTTTCTCAGCAGCATAGGAAGATTAACTCTAACATGCGAAGAACATATCATAATAGCTTCGTTTTTCCAAGACTGAATTTGTATTTATTTATTAATGCGCATCCACGCACACCCTTGCTCTACTAATGTTTCGTATTTTACTGAGCGAGGATTGAAGGCTACATAGAGTAATACAAACTATTCACATGAAAGCGTTAATTTAATTGCGTATTTACAATGTCTTAATTTCTTAGGTGAAGCAAGAAAAGTGCTAATTCCTTCGATAGAAGAAGAAAATCAATAGCCTTGACAACTGTAGCGTTAGTGCGCTTAATAGGTAAATACCTTTGTCTTCAGAGAACCGAAGGCTCGGTTGAGAGATATTCGTGTCGTCGCAACCGGAGACGTGGTGTCAACCTTGAACCCGTTTGAGGTTTTCTCAGTCGATAGGCCTGCGGGGTGTAGCGGTGTTGTAAATACAAACAAATAATTTGAGTGTTATCACTCAGTTTATACTATGCATGTGGCAGCACATTTTTTTCGCTTTTATAATTACTTCCGCAGTGACTGTTTTTTCACGAGTGCGAATGTTCTGTCTACGCCTGTGCATGCTTTCAAAATTGGTGCATGATTGTCTTTGCATAGATTTGCTGTTGGAGAACGCACATCGATAAAAAAAGCAACCAATAATATTGTTTTACAATATATTAATTCTAAACTCAAATATTTATAATGCCAAAATATTTAGTTAAATAATTTAAAACTAAGTAACAAGTAGAGATCATTTAAATTAAACAGTTAAAATAAAAACAAATGTCAGTGTAGTAAACCTAATACGTATATGTACAATAAATACTTTAAGTAATAAATTATATAAATATCCATCAAATAACAAAATAGTAAAAATAAATAGATAAAAATATCATTAAAAACTACGTGTTTTTTTAATTGGAATTCACGTAATCCATCCATCTATTCCTTTCGTGATTTTCGCTAACCTGCTTTGTTGAAAACCTTAAGTGTGATGTATATTTTCTTATGTAGTGGTAGTGGTTGTGATAGATGTGCTGATGCCCTGTCAGTGACGTGCAGTCTGGTGGGAGCGAGGACGTCACTGTGTCCCGGCGTCGTCCCCGCCCACCAATCCATGTACAACAGGCCCGACTCAGGGTCGTGGAAGTTGAGCCAGTGGGCGGATAACGTCGACCTGCAACGAGGGTGGAGAGAATGCTTCGGGCGAAATATAACTGAGTAATGTGTCTGTGTGCTTGTGTGTGTGTGTGTGTGTGTGTGTGTGTGTGTGTGTTTGTTTGTGTGTGTGTGTGTGTGTGTGTGTGTGTGCGCGCGCGCGCGCGCGTTTGCGTGCGTTTGTGTGCGTTTGTGTGGGTATGTTTTTGTGTGTGATACCTCGATGTAAAAATAAAAACATTCACATCGAGGGTACGCATGTGTATGTGTACGTTGGATACCTCGATGTAAAAATTAAACTATACATTTGTGCATGTATACGCAGGACTGTGTGAATGCGTGTATTGTATATAATATATGCTACGTACTTCACAACAGGCTTATATTTATCACATCAATATTCAGTAATATCGTAGTTGAACTCTTGCAAATATATTTCATACATAGACTAGCAAGAAAATGTATATCTAAATTATGCACTTGCTACTGATATCAACAAAATGCTATATGTACTTGGAGCTTTGGTAGTCGATGTCTTCTGTTGCGATGTCGTCGTATACCACTCCTCCTAAAGGGGGAGACGTGTCAGCGATGACCCCGTCAGAAGTCACAGACACACAGAGACCGGCGCCATTGCACGCTTCCACCGTCGTGTAGTACGTAGCGCCACGCTCCAGGGTCACGTGGTCCAAGAGTATATCTGAATGTGCATAGTATATCTAAATGTATATAATATAACATTGTAACGGGCTTAAATAACTTAGGTGAAATGATATGTCAGCGTTCACGCCGAAAGAGAAAACCTGACTGTTAAATGTTCAAAAATATCAGTTGTACACTCAAGTTTGAACCATATTGTTGGGACCGAAGCCCAATGTCAAAACATATAGCAGGCGTTACTAATTTCGTAACATTTATGTGTACCATAGGACATTAAATCCGTATTCCATTTCGTAAAGAACAGTATCATGACTGGTAGCACGTATTCTTGTCGTTTCCCATATATGTACTGGCACCTGGATACGCATGCGCAAGGCAGTTCGTAATTGCATAGTTGTGCTATGTGTTACATTATATTAATGTTAATGGTGTATATGTAGCATTAGGCATAGGTTATTGAATCGCACATAGATACGTTCGATAAGATATACCTTCTAACCTAACAACGTTTTTCTAAGCGATTCGGCTATAATTGGTAACGTGTTGTCTTTTGTTGCATACATTATGTTCAAATGCTGGACATGAATCTATTATGTAACTTATTGTTTTTATTACGGCTCGCCCATTTCAACAATCCGAAAGACCCTCCGGTTCGCGGATACCACAAGATATGTAATTGTAATACATGGCATTGTATTACAAAGAAGCCAATACGTATTACGGACTCCATATAATATATATATATATATATATATATATATATATATATATATATATATATATATATATATATATATGACAATACATTATCATAAAAGGCAATTGAAAACCCACCTATTAGTATTAGAACGGACCATATATTCCTAAACCTTTACTCTAATTCAGTGTCGTTGTTCGAGTTGACTGTTATTTTGTAAATATATGTTTATTTATGTACTAATAATTGCCTTTTTATATTAAGATATTTTAATATCTTAAATTAAAAGCGTTTTTAAATGTATTAGTTTAATTATTAATGATACTATATTTGGATAGTTGTTGCTACATTTTAATAATCTTAAATTGTGTTGCTATATGTTTTTGTCTAACAGGGCCTTCGAACAGGGTACCCACGACCAACAACGCAATTCGTATGTTTTCATTAGTATTGCTGTTGTTTTTGTTATTATTGTTAATAATAATAATAATAATGAACGTTTCATTACATTACAGCGAGAATAAATGTAGAATTTAACGTGTATTAATTCATTTTACAAGGAACCATAATGCTATCAACAACAAGTCAGAAAACACAAACACGTCGCCAAAACATGACCTACTTGTGGCGATTCCGACGTGAGACTTCTCGAGGATGTCGCCACACGATGGACATTTGCCGATGTTGATGCTGTATCCAGTGACGTGGGAATGTGGATCGTGAAATCCGGGCCACGTCGCTCCTATCTTTGTCGAGACAATCTGGATACAATACAATGCAATACAATACAATACAATACAACATAACATAATACAATGCAATAACATTTAATAGTCCCCCAACCAGGATATTATTGTGGTAGATATTCACATAACACAACATAACACAACACAACGACATTATTATACACACACTAGTTGAGAGTATGACATGGACACATATTATTTACTCCAATACTCCAAGTAAACTGTCAGTTAATGTACTTGTACTGTATAAAATAATAAACTGATATGGAGGTGTGTTCGGAATATCATTATTATTAAACAACTCCAGTAACGATAATAATTACAATATGATAATAATAAAAGTACAGTAATTTACATAGCGCCAGAATCCATTTAAGAATAAATGCTCTGAGGCGCTGTTCTTAGAGCGTGTGTTGCGCGTATGTCCTTGTATATGAAGCTAAAAAGCGCACAATGCCAAATGGATTTTACGTCAGGGAGCTAAGATGGATAGGCAAAGTAATAATGGTACATTTTGATAAAAGTATGGCAGTATTTCCAACTGATCTAATGCTAAGCAGAAGTATGTTAACTTGTAACACGGGCAACACACGTGTAAATGAGTAATTTTAAATGTTTACTATTTATTTAATATTTATGTTTATTGTTTTTATTAACTAAACAATGTATTTATATATTTGCTTAGCGAATTTATTTTACTATTTTATATTACATCAAATATATGTGTATTATGAAGAATGTGTATACTGACTCATATATTGTGCAGCACCATAGAACATTACCGTATACATAATATGGTGCTATATAAATTAATGAACATATACATAATTATTATTATTATTATAACGATGTCTTATGCGCCAATATCTTCGAAGTTCAAGCTCAGTGGCGCGATAAATAAAAACAAACTATCAAGCAATCTCGTAATCGTAAAAGTCCGCGAATCGTAGATGGATGTATGGAAGTGCTAGCAAGCTAAGGAGTGTGGGCAACATTACAGATATAACGTTTCTTAGACGCCTTTGGAATGAAACAATAGGTTAATGATGTGTAACAAGTTACAAATAACATCACTCAACAACTATACCGCTGCAATTAATTGCATTTCCTATACCACAGTGTGGTTTATTTAAGGAAAACACTAACGGTATAATCAACATCGGTCGTTTGTGTGTCATCTATGACGTCATAGACGTGACCAACTGCGGGGGGCGACGCGTCGACTATGACTGCTTTGGACGTAGCCACTGCCGTCAGACCAACTCTGTTCACGGCCTGAAATGTGTATACATGCGATTGTGTTATAGATTGCTCCAACACAGTAACATGTGTTCTCCAAGATAATCTTGCCTTTCGGGTTTAATATTTATCGTGCTGATTGCAGCATTTTTAGATGAACCGTTCTTGATTCAATGGTAGTATGCTGGTATGCTTTTTCTAATTAATAATAAAACAGTTATTATGTCCTTAAATGTTTCAGTTGCAAAATGTTTCAATCGAATTCAGTTATATTTTCCATGCCATTAACAACATATGCACACCACAAAATATTCTACCTGTAGTATATAGTATGCTAAATTTATTTTACACGACGTACGATAGAACTGTCAGTCTAACGAATGTCCACGTAATCAGACAGTATCTGACCTGAACCGACACGTAGACCGGAAGTCCGTCAGCAAAGTGTCTTAACTTGTTAGCTTTCGTAGACCCCTCAGTTTCCGTCGTCCTCGCGTATGGCATAGTATCGCAATAACCAGCCTTCGAGCCCAGACACCAGTAGTAGTATTGAATTCCTGAAGTGTAAACGGAAATATATATTCCGTATATACATATACATATATATATATATATATATATATATATATATATATATATATATATATATATATATATATAGATATATATATATATATATATATATCGTGTTTACACGTCATAGTAACGTAATAGTGGTACTTTTTAGACTTATAATATCATGTGTTATTATATATATATATATATATATATATATATATATATATATATATATATATATATATATATATACATATATATTATTAAATTTATATATATACATACATACGTAAACATGTACACGTGTGCACGCACACACATATACACACACGCACACGCACACGCACACGCACACGCACACGCACACGCACACGCACACGCACACGCACACGCACACGCACACGCACACGCACACGCAAACGCACACGCACACGCACACGCACACGCACACGCACACGCACACGCACACGCACACGCACACGCACACGCACACGCACACGCACACGCACACGCACACGCACACGCACACGCACACGCGCACACACACACACATATATATGTATATATATATATATATATGTATATGTGCGTGTGCGTGTGCGTGTGCGTGTGCGTGTGCGTGTGCGTGTGCGTGTGCGTGTGCGTGTGCGTGTGCGTGTGCGTGTGCGTGTGCGTGTGCGTGTGCGTGTGCGTGTGCGTGTGCGTGTGCGTGTGCGTGTGCGTGTGCGTGTGCGTGTGCGTGTGCGTGTGCGTGTGCGTGTGCGTGTGCGTGTGCGTGTGTATATGTGTGTGCGTGGACACGTGTACATATATATATATATATATATATATATATATATATATTATATATATATATATATATATATACATATATATATATATATATATATATATATATATACATATATATATATACATATATGTATATATATATATATATATATATATATATATATATATATATATATACATATATACATATACATATATATATATATATATACATATATATATATATATACATATATGTATATATATATATATTATATATATATATATATATATATATATATATATATATATATATATATATATATATATATATATATTGCAACATTTCTCACCGCTCTCAGGGTCGACAAAGACATTCTTCCACGCGGCAGAAAACTCTGTTCTCACAGTCGAGTAAGAGCCGCCAACATCAATTGGCACCGGACGAACTTCCGGTTGCGTCGAATCGATAGTAATTCCCGCCGACTGCGCAGTTGTCGATCTACCCACGTGATCAGTAGCTACAAAAACAATGAATAGACTAAATAATAAACATAAAAACATCTTACTAACTTATTTAAAATGTGTAACTAATCCATTTAATTGAAACATCACTTCAGTTAGACACAGTGTTCTAACCTCTATGCGGAAGAGATGTGTCGCTCACAGTGTCTTAACTGTTGCCATGAGTGAGCGTCTCTACCAGCAGAGACAACAGGTATGCAAGTGATGTTCTGTTACTTTTGTTACTTTAATATTGTCCTCACTGATTTACATACATAACTTACTGACTCACCACGAACAGTAACGAAGTACGTGCTTCCGTCTTGCAACGTTAGCCGCGTTGCCACGGCCATGTTCGTCACTCCAACGTCTGTGTAGTCTTGCACGTCAACACCTTCTGGTGACGTTCCTGACACGAATAACATGAAATGAACTATCTTGTATGATGATACAAGATAGTTCATTTCTCAAAGGAGAGAACATTGTCTTGTGGTCAGTACGAAATCATAAACACCAAGTTCATTAAATGTCTCAAAGGAGAGACCATTATATTGTGGTCAGTACGAAATCATAAACACCAAGTTCATTAAATTTATCAAATGAGAGAGAATTTTGTATTATGGTCAGTACAAAATCATAAACACCAAGTTCATTAAATGTCTCAAAGGAGAGACCATTATATTGTGGTCAGTACGCAATCATAAACACCAAGTTCATTAAATTTATCAAATGAGAGAGAATTTTGTATTATGGTCAGTACGAAATCATAAACACCAAGTTCATTAAATGTCTCAAAGGAGAGACCATTATATTGTGGTCAGTACGAAATCATAAACACCAAGTTCATTAAATTTATCAAATGAGAGAGAATTTTGTATTATGGTCAGTACAAAATCATAAACACAATAATTGCATGGGCAGTCGCAGACAAATATTCCATACACACATACAGGTCATGGTGGTGATAGTGATAAATAATATAGTCAGTTATAACATAAATACATAAATAAATGTGTATTTATTTAAGATAAACATTTTAATATTAAATTAATACAATATGTAAATAACTATAATTATATGAGTAAATATTGATATAAAATAAAGTATTGTTTAATTAATTTAGTAAACCTACTAAAATCATGAAATGTGTATATAGATTACACCATAACCAGGGTTATAGATAATCTTGAAAAATTGAAATTGATTGATAATCGGGTTTAGGTTTTGTTGATGAATTTTGTTTACATCGAGATACAACAATTGTTTTTCCTCTAAAACCCTGAGTCTGCCAACTGATTGGTGAGTTTGTCTCATCTGTAATATGGGTGATGTGACTATGTTTCTTTTAAAAGCAAATATATATTTAGTACATAATAATATCGGAATCGCCATTGTTCAGACTTGAACTCTTTGGATATTTTAAATAGCGCAATATCCAATATTTAGCATCGCTCAAAACCATTTACTCTTTACTTCATGGAAGACCTGCTTATTGGAACACCATCGCTCGACTACTGTGGAAATTAGCCAACCACGCTGCAATTAGTAGGCGAACACTGTTCGTACACACATATCCACCACTGTCTATAGTCAGATACACATTCGTACAACTGAATGATCTAGAGTAATGTAGTGTGGAATAACGTGCCCAAGTTTCAATGTAGGATTATAACCCGGGTTCTTTAATTAAGTTGAGGGTCCGTCGCTCCAGCACTCAACGTATGCACCCCTTGCGCTCTAGACAAACTCACCAATAGCAAATTCATATTTGACGATGCCAGAGTGGTGAGACGATTGACCGTAGGTTTCTACGTCAATAAACGAACTCCAGTAAATACTCATCTGTGACCTGGAAATCTGAAACAAGGAATATATCACCATAACACGTGAACCTTTTATGTACCAACTAAGCATCGATGTAAACAATAATTTATAATCAGTTTACATTTCACAAATGATATGCATTTCTATACATGTGAATCCCAATTCATTGTGTTCTTTATTCATGCCGCAACACAGTAATTTTCGTTTTAGCCATGCAGTTGGTTTCGTTTGTCATGGCTTAGGCACGTGACAAATCCAACATGGCTGACAATACATGCCATTAATTCATATTTGGCAATCATGTCCATCCTGTGCAACGTAGGCATTTAATTATTGGGTGTGAACGTATGTACAGTCCGACAACGACATACAGAAGTATGTAGGTGACTGCCCAAATACCCATGATTACAGTGATAATTAAAGTTTGATATCCTGCATATTCTGGATCAGTTGACCACATGCTGAAACAACAAATTGCTGTTTGATATAATCTCAAATTTACGCCATATAATACGTTCAAACTACCAGTTGATACTTTGGCAGCCATCTTGGAATACATACACACACACACACATATATATATATATATATATATATATATATATATATATATATATATATATATATATATATATATATATATATATATATATATATATATATCACTTATTACATATTACTGTCATATTTAATTTCGGAATCGTCAAAACAGTTTAGGAAACATGAATATTTAACAAATAAAAGTATATTTAGGGGCGACGCGTGGAACTTGCCAGGTCATGTTTTAACGCTGCTATTTTAGAATAACATGACATGACAAATATTATTCCCTTGCAAGTTATCCTAATTGCAAAATGTAGAACCTTTATGATGTTTTTAGTGATGCTTGATGGGTGTTACGTGGAACGTGATATACTAAATTAACTCTTATTATTGGGGAAATAGTTCAATTTGCATTACTCCACAATGATGCAGTACTAAGTAGGTGGTTTGTTATTAATAATATTACCTTACTTACTCTAGTCCTAATATATATATATATATATATATATATATATATATATATACACGCACACGCACACGCACACGCACACACCCACCCACACACACACACACACACGCACACACGCACACACACACTCTCTCTCTCTATCTCTCTCACACACTCACTCACTCACTCACTCACTCACACACTCACTCACGCACTCACTCACACACGACAGTCACGATACTAAGTACGTGTGCCTACCTGGTAGCTCCAGTGACTGCTATGACTGCCGACCCACACTCTACCAGCGGTGGGCGGCGTTGTGTCCACGACGATTCCGTTGCTGCAGTCCGTGCGCTGCTCCAGATGCTGAGTGAACTTTTCAAACTTAAGGTCGGTGGCGTTGGCCAGGACACAGATGTAGTAGCGCTGACCCTCTTGCAAAGACAAGTCATGGACGTTCACGAAGTTCTCCTACAGGTGCATGGTCAATCTAGTTAAACGCTAATGAAAGTAAATGTTATAATCAATATTGCTCTCAACAGCGGCACTTCTATATACAAGTCAAACAAACGTACATTATGAATGAAAATACCATGGCGATCTTGTTTGCATTGTAAATATATAATAAGTACGCTTCAGACCCACACACACGAATGTTTTGTTTAAGACGATATTGAAGATCGTCATTGTCAAGCCCTTCTGTCTTTCTACCCTCACCAACTCCCTGTCCCTGTCCCTGTCCCTGTCCCTGTCCCTGTCCCTGTCCCTGTCCCTGTCCCTGTCCCTGTCCCTGTCCCTGTCCCTGTCCCTGTCCCTGTCCCTGTCCCTGTCCCTGTCCCTGTCCCTGTCCCTGTCCCTGTCCCTGTCCCTGTCCCGCTGCCGCTGCCGCTGCCGCTGCCGCTGCCGCTGCCGCTGCCGCTGCCGCTGCCGCTGCCGCTGCCGCTGCCGCTGCCGCTGCCGCTGCCGCTGCCGCTGCCGCTGCCGCTGCCGCTGCCGCTGCCGCTGCCGCTGCCGCTGCCGCTGCCGCTGCCGCTGCCGCTGCCGCTGCCGCTGCCGCTGCCGCTGCCGCTGCCGCTGCCGCTGCCGCTGCCGCTGCCGCTGCCGCTGCCGCTGCCGCTGCCGCTGCCGCTGCCGCTGCCGCTGCCGCTGCCGCTGCCGCTGCCGCTGCCGCTGCCGCTGCCGCTGCCGCTGCCGCTGCCGCTGCCGCTGCCGCTGCCGCTGCCGCTGCCGCTGCCGCTGCCGCTGCCGCTGCCGCTGCCGCTGCCGCTGCCGCTGCCGCTGCCGCTGCCGCTGCCGCTGCCGCTGCCGCTGCCGCTGCCGCTGCCGCTGCCGCTGCCGCTGCCGCTGCCGCTGCCGCTGCCGCTGCCGCTGCCGCTGCCGCTCCCGCTGCCGCTCCCGCTCCCGCTCCCGCTCCCGCTCCCGCTCCCGCTCCCGCTCCCGCTCCCGCTCCCGCTCCCGCTCCCGCTCCCGCTCCCGCTCCCGCTCCCGCTCCCGCTCCCGCTCCCGCTCCCGCTCCCGCTCCCGCTCCCGCTCCCGCTCCCGCTCCCGCTCCCGCTCCCGCTCCCGCTCCCGCTCCCGCTCCCGCTCCCGCTCCCGCTCCCGCTCCCGCTCCCACTCTTCCTGCCCCTATCTCTCTCTTTCGGTATAACAAAGATTTGCATTTCATCATTTTAATGTATAACGTCAGATAGTCAACATATAATGTAAACGTATAATATAAACGTATAATATAAACGTATAATTATTAAAAGGGTCAAAGTTAATAATACGCAGTTATCTACCGCACCTGCGTCTCTCCGCAGGCCAACACTTCCGGTGCAGAACAGTCGAAGTCGCCGTAGTCTGGCGCAGTCCGTGGTTTGACAAAGGCGAACCTGTGGATGGCGCGATCGGAGACGACTTTCCAGGCGTACGTGCCATGACGCAGGTCCGGCCACACGGCGCTCAAAGTCGTCTTGGAGGGCGTGTACTCTCGATCCGATACTGGCCACCTTGCGTTCTTCTTCAGGGAGATGTCCCTGTGAATAAGGTATGTTATCTTCGGTGTTATTTTATTTATTTATTGTGATTGCGCTTCGAAAATATTTTATGCTAAGAACAAGTAAAGGTGATCTATAAAAATTAGTAGTTATTCATATATGCATCTGATATCACCAATGACGTTAGATGGATAGTATATTTGTTCTGGCCTACTGCGCCAATAATAGTTTTGTTATCATGGACGAAACCTTGTTAACGTAAATAGATGTGCTCGTTCAAATAATTGCAATAGTATAATGGTATAGGTGATGCGTAGCCTATTAGCATACTACATTTACATGTAACATGCTTATGCCATGTTGAACTGATAAACAGTTTTCCGTATAGCATAAGTCGTATGTTGCATGACATTGCTAATACAACATTTAAGAAGAAAAAACTGGATATACTTATAATTACACTTATTCCACCAAAGTATACGTTCCATCCAGGAAATGTCAAAACACTATGTCATAAATTATGTTCTCACCTATTTAATTTAGTTGCCACTGCGTCGATAACTATCAGTTTCACAGAGCTGGCGTGGTCACATCCACTCAGATGTCGGGTGATGGTTGAGTACAATCCGACGATACTGTGAGCTCTTACAGCGAGAACAATGCAACTCGTCCCGTCAAGTGGCGCCACCAGGCGGACAGAATAGGAACACAACTGCAACGCAAAAACATCCATGTGATACATGCTTATTGATACGATACAATGCGAAATTTCACAACGGTTAAGAAAGAGAGAAGGATTAGAGGACATGGAATTACATTAGGAAACAAGCAGTGTAGACTAGATATTAAAATATTCTCATTTTCACAAAGAACAGTAAATTAATGGAAAAGATTACCAGCTGATTGTGTAGGTGCTAGTAGTGTTAATATGTTTAAAAATAAACTCGATATATACATAAGAAGGGCTGGGTACATTTAGATAGATAGGATGGACTCTCGATAAGCCAAACGGCTTCCTTGTCCACCTGCTATCTAGAGTTTATTATCTAGGTGGCAATCTTGATAAATCTTGTTAAGCATGAGGACAATCGTAAATCTGTATTTATTTATTTTATTTTATGAAAATTAACTCACTTTATTGGTTGCGCCCTCAGAAGTCACGCAGTCAATGTCAGTTATTTTCCTCCAAGGGTAGAGCTGTTCTGTGCTGTGTCTGTCGGGATGTTTGACCATCAATGTCCACTCGTGCCGGGATATGACGTCAGCGGTCATCGGTTTGACGGACGGGTCGACGAACTGAGCCCAGGAGAATGTCATCTTCGTGTCGTCCAGGGTGACAGCGGTGATGCCGGCCGAGACTCGGGGGTCGGGTGTAATGGTCACTCCGTCCGAGTGCAGCGGCTGGACGGACAGGATGGGCAGGTGAAACGTAAGCACAGTTAAAATACGTATAATAGGCATGCATTTTATTTCAGTTCCACAACGACTATTTGCTGTATATTGTCGAATATGTAATGCTACAATACTAGGCTTAGACCGTATACTTCAGGGTCTATATATTACTACCATTATTATTTTTATTTTTATTTTATATTTATATTTATTATTATTATTATTTTTATATTTGTTATTATTATTATTATTATTATTATTATTATTATTATTATTATTATTATTATTATTATTATTATTATTATTATTATTTTTATATTTATTGTTATTGTTATTGTTATTGTCGGTGTCGGTGTCGGTGTCGGTGTCGGTGTCGGTGTCGGTGTCGGTGTCGGTGTCGGTGTCGGTGTCGGTGTCGGTGTCGGTGTCGGTGTCGGTGTCGGTGTCGGTGTCGGTGTCGGTGTCGGTGTCGGTGTCGGTGTCGGTGTCGGTGTCGGTGTCGGTGTCGGTGTCGGTGTCGGTGTCGGTGTCGGTGTCGGTGTCGGTGTCGGTGTCGGTGTCGGTGTCGGTGTCGGTGTCGGTGTCGGTGTCGGTGTCGGTGTCGGTGTCGGTGTCGGTGTCGGTGTCGGTGTCGGTGTCGGTGTCGGTGTCGGTGTCGGTGTCGGTGTCGGTGTCGGTGTCGGTGTCGGTGTCGGTGTCGGTGTCGGTGTCGGTGTCGGTGTCGGTGTCGGTGTCGGTGTCGGTGTCGGTGTCGGTGTCGGTGTCGGTGTCGGTGTCGGTGTCGGTGTCGGTGTCGGTGTCGGTGTCGGTGTCGGTGTCGGTGTCGGTGTCGGTGTCGGTG
>OZ024865.1:4627212-4634712 GCA_964017155.1 Oasisia sp. SBJ-2009 | reverse complement strand
ACACATTTTGAATTATCGCTTACATAACTGTAAATTAATTTACCTTGAATTGTGTTCTTGTATTCCCCATACTATGTTTGTTATGATAGCCTCTACATTAGCTGGTAAACTCCAACTAATACCCATGTGTGTGATGGACGTTTGAAAGTCAACGTCGACTTCACATTGTTTGTCAACAAATGGAGTATCGTGGTGTGTTTTTGCTGACGGATTTTGCGATTCATCTAAAACAAATTAATAGTAATAATAATAATATGTTATAATTGTTGTAATATTTCATTACATATATAGTATACTTCCTACATGAATGATCAATGTGTTTGTGACGATTCACGGTTTGTTCATTCTTCTCTTTCACAATTCTTTCATGTTATTAAATTACCAAAATTGTGTGATCTAGATTTCCCCCATAGTAATGCCATTGACATAGAGTCATTTTGAACTTTTAATAGCTACATCAAATATATAATCAAAATATACAAAATTTGGCTCATATCGTACAGTAATATATGTGCATTTTCTTACTCTATTTAGGATTTACGTTTCATAAGTGAACCTAAATTTGTGATGTGGCCAAAATATTACTAGAGCTTAAAATAAAAATGAGAATACAATCACTTACGAGCCAAGCAAGGCAACGCGTCAAATACTGTAACACCCGACAGCTCCGTGTCTACCGGAAGTATAGTGACGCCATCACTACTTACAACCGTGCTTCCATCTGGCGCCTGGGCGCGGATCGTTGCGAAGTAAGTCTGTAAACCAGGTGAGTATGATTATCAGAAAGTTCAGTCAAATAGTTGCGTGTGTGTGTTTGTGTGTGTGTGTGTGTGTGTGTGTGTGTGTGTGTGTGTGTGTGTGTGTGTGTGTGTGTGTGCGTGCGGGTGTGGGCATGTGTGCCTGTGCGTGCGAGCGTGCGTGCGAGTGTATGTTTACGTAGTATACTTATTATGTATTATCGCCATTAAATTGTAGGCTTCGTTTTTTGTGTTTACGTGTGATAAATAGACCGGCCGATTTTGCATCGGCCGGTCATCGTGGGATGTCGTGTGGCATCGGCCGGGCATCGGTTATGTGTGTTCAAAAAATCGTGCCATCAGCCGGGCGTCGTGTGTCGAGCCGATGCCCGCACGACGTCGGCCGGCCGTATCAAATATGTTTGATACTGCCGGCCGGCCGACGCCCGCCCGACGCCCGGCCGGCATATGTTTTGGGTTGGTGTTAGTGCGGAAACGTCACACCAGGCGGCGACACGATAACCTTTTAGTGTTCAGACTGTTCACAGAGTGGTGTGTTGCGTAACAACAAGGCGAGTTCTTATATAGCGCAGTATCCAATCCTCAGGACCGTACAAGGCGCTTTACACTTTACTTCCCTGACAGATCTGTTACCTCAGTCACCATCTCGGCTTCTCTGGGAGGCATCCATACATATGCTGCAATTAATGCGCGAAGGCTGCTCGTACACATATCCACCACTGTCTATAGTCAGGTACTCCTTTAAACAGCTGAGTGAACTGGAGCAATGTAGAGTGAAAATACTTGCCCAAGGTTTTAACGCCGCAGCCAGGATTCGAACCCGGGTTCTCGTAGTCGAGAGTCCGAAGCTCTACCCCTGAGCTACTGCGCTCTACAGCTTAACATACGCACAGGAAGCAATTTATGGAGACAAACACGTCGAGGCCCTAAAAAAACCTCATAGAAAGAAGACACCGCGCAAAACAAGCACCAAGGGTGTTCCAGAAACACCCACACCGATCAAAAAACGGCGTACACCGGCTAAAGGCCACAACAATAGTGCCAACTACAAATCGCGCTTTGACGATTTTTGTATGATGTCGCCGGGCAGTTTCAGGCTGTGGACCGAAGAACTTGAGGAACAACTGTGTGAATTGTGGGAGCTGGAGCGACCCTTCTACGACCAGATGTTGGCCCACTACAGAAACAGCACCTTGAAACATATTGCGTGAAGCGCTTGCAGCACCACAACAATCGGCATGAATTCATCCTCTGAGTCGCCATGGTGAACTTTTGGATGTAGGTCACCAGGGCGAGCATATTGAATTCCTCTATTGACAACAAATCTAACTAATTTGAATTTAAATTAATAGCGCTTAAATTATGAAATCGGCCGGCTGGCCGCCGGCTGTGTGTGTTCAAAAAATCGTAGCATCGGGCGGACAACGGCCGGTCGGTCGGCCGGTTCTGTGAGTTCCAAAATGACCAAACCGGCCGACGGCCCGATGTTCCCACGACGCCCTGCCGATTTCATTTTTCGACGGTTCAGTGAGTTCCCGCCTTAACGCATGTATACGCGTTTAAATGCATGCACAATGGAACACTATTACCATCGCAAGTTTACGTGCGCAAATGTACGTACAAATACACTTAAATACTCACTTATGCCCACACGCAGAAACACGCTCACAGTAACACAAATGGCACACCTATTCAACCACGCTTCAGGCACGTATCCAAACGCTCGCACAAACACACACTCCACGCATAGGTAGCACAATTACAATAACGTTGTACTACCTTGAACGGTTGCAATGCCAGATGTGTGATCATCTTGCTCAGAGCGTCAACGTTCGTGAAGCCAACGACATCATCCTTGCCCGGCTCTGTGCCGACGGCCAGCTCATAGCTGATTGACTGGTCGACGTGTTGGAAGCCGAACCACGCGACGTGAAGATGCGACATACTCGACTGATGGTCAATGTCTTCAGACATCTGTAGCAATGACGATAAACACAATATTAACCACGATGTACGTGTCATGGATTATTTAGTTTAATATTGCCTGTGTACAGAGGAATCATTGCGTGGGTTAATCATGACATGATGCTGGCGATCCGTCTACTTAACGATCGTGCATTTTGTTTATGCAGCTATACAACCTTTAAAGAAGAAGTGTTGGCCATAAGGATTCTGTGTTTCACTAGTAAAATTAGAGGGAAATATTATTTGATGGTAACGACAGTTTGCTGATGACGCATCAGCAATGTTTATAACTATAATATCATTTGTTTCGAGTAAGTTTATATTAGAGTATCCTGCAATAAATAGTTTAAGATTTATATAGTTAAACAATGCTATTACTGATCATAAATCTCTTACAAAAGCATATGTGTATTTATTTTATAAAACGTGTTTTCTCTGTAGCTGTGCCAACGATCTGGAATCAACTCCCTATTACAATAACATTTTCTCAAATTAATGCTACATTTAAAAAAAAAATCAACACATATTTGTTTGAAATTGCATTTCCACCAATAATTGTAGGCGATTCTTTGCACTATTGACGACTCTTGCCTAGATTATGATCTCGCATAAGTATTTTGTTCGTTACGCCGCTGAACTTGACTTTTCAAGGATATATGCGGTATTGAAAATGTACAGTTATTTACATACTAACTTACTATTATATTCCCGATTATTAACGGATTAGACAAGATACCACCACGTTTAACAAATAACCAGTATATATAATAACAATAACATATGTAACTACCAGTTCCGTTGTGTTGACAGGTATTTCGACGACTACGCCACCAGAGGGCGGGCCGATGTAATGTTCGTATTCGTCTGAAGACACCACTCTCTCCAGTCCGTTCACGCCTTCTAGTTTCAGCGTCACGTAGTACGAGTGACGGCCGTGGAGGCGCCACTGTAGGTCGCCAACAGGTGTCGCCACGCACGTGGGAGGCGTGGTCCACGTGCAGAGTCCAGGCACGCTGGACGCTTCGGTGAGTTGTGAAAATGACTTCACGTTGTCCGCACTGGGACTGTGACCTGCGGAGTTAATACGTAAGATAGTAAAAGATAAGATGAGATGAGGACAATATGATTAGGTGAGTTAAGATGATGTATGAGACGGGACGGGACGGGACGGGACGGGACGGGACGGGACGGGACGGGACGGGACGGGACGGGACGGGACGGGACGGGACGGGACGGGACGGGACGGGACGGGACGGGACGGGACGGGACGGGACGGGACGGGACGGGACGGGACGGGACGGGACGGGACGGGACGGGACGGGACGGGACGGGACGGGACGGGACGGGACGGGACGGGACGGGACGGGACGGGACGGGACGGGACGGGACGGGACGGGACGGGACGGGACGGGACGGGACGGGACGGGACGGGACGGGACGGGACGGGACGGGACGGGACGGGACGGGACGGGACGGGACGGGACGGGACGGGACGGGACGGGACGGGACGGGACGGGACGGGACGGGACGGGACGGGACGGGACGGGACGGGACGGGACGGGACGGGACGGGACGGGACGGGACGGGACGGGACGGGACGGGACGGGACGGGACGGGACGGGACGGGACGGGACGGGACGGGACGGGACGGGACGGGACGGGACGGGACGGGACGGGACGGGACGGGACGGGACGGGACGGGACGGGACGGGACGGGACGGGACGGGACGGGACGGGACGGGACGGGACGGGACGGGACGGGACGGGACGGGACGGGACGGGACGGGACGGGACGGGACGGGACGGGACGGGACGGGACGGGACGGGACGGGACGGGACGGGACGGGACGGGACGGGACGGGACGGGACGGGACGGGACGGGACGGGACGGGACGGGACGGGACGGGACGGGACGGGACGGGACGGGACGGGACGGGACGGGACGGGACGGGACGGGACGGGACGGGACGGGACGGGACGGGACGGGACGGGACGGGACGGGACGGGACGGGACGGGACGGGACGGGACGGGACGGGACGGGACGGGACGGGACGGGACGGGACGGGACGGGACGGGACGGGACGGGACGGGACGATTAAAATAATGGTCAACAAGTTGGCCGAGGTCATTTAATGGAAGATGAAGAAGACGAAGAAGAAGACGACGAGCAGGTGTTGTCTCGACCGTTAGGTCAATGGTGTACGGCATGACACCCATGTCTGCCAGAGAGCTGGTCCCACTCACCCACGGCGTAGCTGTAGCTGTATAGGAGATCTCCTCTGGAGGCGGCGGCTGACAAACTGGAACTGTTCCATCTTGCAACAAGATACAACACATCGCCGTACCGCTGCGTGGACAACGCTATGTGACCGCTGAATGTTGGAGAATCTACTTGGACCGTGACGGGTCCAACAACCTGGGTAAGGATGGAATACATTATTAAGTACCACAATTTATGTTTACACATTTCCAACATAGTATAGAATATATATATATATATATATATATATATATATATATATATATATTTACGTCATGTACATCTTATGAGAAGAAATGTATTTTGTAATAATCTCCCACGTATAAACCTTATTTGCATGGAGAGTCTGTTAGCCTGCGCTGTTGACAACTTTAGTATGGCCAGATGGGAAACGAAGACATGTCATCTGGACAATATGTTTCCTTCTGTTGTCGGTCTTCGTGTGGCCAGGTGAAAAGGAACACCTTAATAGGACCATATGTTGTACCGGCTCCCCTGATTGTAGTTTTGTTTATTCCCTGGCGGGATAAAGTAAATATATTACCTGAACAGCCTGTTGTCCTGCCCTTTTGATGTCCTATCTGTGACCAGATGGGATAAAGTAACATTTTACCTGGACAGTCTGTTGTCTTTCCTTGATGTAACCATATGAGATAAGGTAAACATCTTACCTGGACAGTATGTTGTCGCGCCCTGTTGGCAGCCTTGATGTGACCAGGTAAGACAAAGTAAACATCTTACCTGGACAGTCTGTTTTCCCGCCCTGTTGACTGCCTTGATGTCCAGGTGAGACAAAGTAAACATCTTACCTGGACAGTCTGTTGTCCCGCCCTGTTGATGGCCTTGATGTGGATGTAGAAGGTCTGTCCGTCCATCAGGCCCGGGTGGTAGTTGATGAAGTGACGGTGGCCGTGACTCGACGTGTACGGCAGCAGATCCATGTCCTCGGATCTCGTAGAACTAAGTCCCACGTCGTACGTGTAGATGCCACTTTCGTCGTCCGAGCCAAACCACGACAACTCCAACTGACGAAAGAACGAGTTAATGCACAACACACACCAATATGGTAAAATATATAGTTTCGATGTACGCTGGATTTAGAAAGACATACTAATGGTACACAATCTCGGGAAGGTAGACATGTCAGCTTGTTTTAAAATAAAAAATGTCCTAATATAAATACCACCATTTCGACTAGATGGCATAGGTGTGTAAGACAACACCCATTAAACGTGACACGTGGAAAACACATGTTTTCTTTGCAGTTATGTCTACATGAAACCAATTATCTGAAATATGAGTAAACTTGATTTTCAAATTAAAATTTTTAAGGACGCCAGTTTACTTTTGAAACTGCGACAACATTTGATAGTTGTTGGAATCTGGTAGGTTTGGAGTACTTGTAAATTAGTTGCATTATTGCAGTGCGACAGAACCTACCAACAAAACGCTACATTTTCATACCATGACGAGTGCATTCAAACTGTTGCCTTTGTATCGTATCCACTCATATATTGCAGGCAAATATCTACGTATTTTACAATATCCCATAATTGTGTAACAAAGTTGGTCATAAATAAACGTTAGACGGAATGAATTTTGTGTAGGATATGTAAACCATCAACATGTCAATAAATTGATACTAACCATATTCTCTTTTCTGACGACGATGTTTGTTTTTCCGGGAATTGTCGATTTCTGGCAAAGCGTCATACTGCTTTCGCCAGAAGTTTTGCGAAGATGTCTTATTCGGTACATTGTAATGTTGTTAATTTCGCGAGCTTTCTGCCTGGATCCAACATAACAACCACATCATATTCAGTAGAAACATACCATTCGACGAAACACATTCTTAACACACAGCATTTCGCAAACTGTTTAAAGTGCTGGCCAAATGTTGTCTGATTACTTATATGCGGGACAAGGTTTTGTAGGGCAAACACGGGACACCTTATTATGTATCCGTAAAGAGTGTGGTTTGTGTTAACTTTATCTATGACCAAACTATACACAAATCAGACCATTTAACGTTATGCAAAACACGTCTAAATAAAGTTGTGATTGTGCCTATACTCCTCAAACAACACACTGTGTATATGTTGATGTGTTGATGTGCTGATGCGTTGATGCGTTGATGCGTTGATGCGTTGATGCGTTGATGCGTTGATGCGTTGATGCGTTGATGCGTTGATGCGTTGATGTGTTGATGTGTTGATGTGTTGATGCGTTGATGTGTTGATGTGTTGATGTGTTGATGTGTTGATGTGTTGATGTGTTGATGTGTTGATGCGTTGATGCGTTGATGCGTTGATGCGTTGATGCGTTGATGCGTTGATGTGTTGATGCGTTGATGCGTTGATGCGTTGATGCGTTGATGCGTTGATGCGTTGATGCGTTTATGTGTTTATGTGTTCATGCGTTCATGTGTTCATGCGTTTATGGTTTATGTGTTGATGCGTTCATGTTTTAATGTGTTAGTGCCTTCATACGTTCATGCGTTCATGCGATCATGCGTT
>OZ024865.1:4604712-4624712 GCA_964017155.1 Oasisia sp. SBJ-2009 | reverse complement strand
CGCGTGCGCGTGTGTGTGAACTTGCCTTGAACGTGAAGACAGACGAGAGCAAGGCGTTGTTCGTGACGTTGAGAACGAGGCTGTAGTCGAAGTCATGGTCCCCGGTGGCCTTGCTCATCTTACTCATGTCGGGCTTGATCTCAAACTGACGCTCGAAACACCTACTGTCTTTTGGAATACAGTAACAGTCCGGCGCGACGCAAGACGACGACACACCCTAAGGACAAGTCCGTTTACAATTATTACTGTCTTCCATGTATTCATGTGTATTCGTGTAACGAAGATACATGTAGACCAAGCTGCTCCACCTAGACAGCTGTTGTTGTTGTGAACGCCTGCTGTTATGAAGTCAGTTAATTAGATCGTGAGCAAAAGACTACCAGATACAACATTTGTGTTGTTAAGTATTACACATCGACGAAGATAACTATGGGAATATGTGGGTCAAATTAAAGTACCTGTCTTGTCGAAAGGTAAGTGCAACATTAGCCAATTAAAAGTACGGGGTGGTTCTAAATGTTCAACATTTTCGGAAGCATGCAGAGTACAAGTGTTAACCCCTCCCTCCCGAAAGAGGATATTAAAATATTGATTGTTGTGGCTAATAAAACAAGTAAGAGTGTTGGTCAGATACGCTAAGGTGCAGCGTATTTTTGTTTATGATTGGTGTCACCGACAGATCAATGTTTCATCGAATGATTTATATTTATGTTATGATATCTTTGTAAATTTCAATATCGCGCCGCATCCTTTACGAATCTTCTTCATCTTGGCCGTGGCCGATTCAAAAACGATATAGATATGGATAGACTCACTCTCGTCGACATAGTGTCATACTCGCCGAGATAGTCTCACTCTCCCCGAGATAGACTCACTCACTCCGAGATAGACTCACTCTCGCCGAGATAGACTCACTCTCGCCGAGATAGACTCACTCTCGCCGATATATTCTAAATCTCGCCGAGATAGTCTCACTCTCACCGAGATAGTCTCACTCTCGCCGATATAGACTCACTGTCTCGCTCACATAGTCTCACTCTCGCCGAGATAGACTCACTCTCGCCGAGATAGTCTCACTCTCGCCGAGATAGTCTCACTCTTGCAGATATAGACTCACTCTCGCCGAGATAGTCTCACTCTCGCCGAGATAGTCTCACTCTTGCAGATATAGACTCACTCTCGCCGAGATATACTCACTCTCGCCTAGATAGTCTCACTCTCGCCGAGATAGTCTCACTCTCGCCGAGATAGACTGACTCTCACCGAGATAGTCTCACTCTCGCCGAGATAGCCTCACTCTCGCCGAGATAGCCAGAAACGTGAACTACTAATCTTCAAAACATGAGAAATAACTACATGTGATGAGACAGGTGGGATTTCTATAAAGCCAAATGGCCACTAGAATAGATAATAACAAACCATTGGAACCATCCATACTGAAACAAAACAAGTGAATCAGTGCTAATTAATTATATTAATTACATCAGTTAGTTTGCCTTGTCTAACGTAATTAAATCTACTGGTCAGTAGTGGCTGCGACTGACACGAACATTGCCTAAGTAAATCATTCACATCACAAAAGGCACTATGTTGATTAATTCTAGATTGGAAATAATGTTACTACCAAGAGCCTGGTCGGAACACACTTGCTAATGTAGACGGACATGCCCTTGCTGACCTACCGTGTGTCTGCGGACGGGGACTTGTCCACTGCCGTGCTCCACGTCCGGATGGAGAGAGTCGTGCAGTGTCCAGTGAATCTCCTTCAGACCCGAGTGAAAGTCATAGCTGTCAAACTCGAATCTGCGAGGCAACACATATCATCATGATTACTGTTAGAAGTTGCAGCACTGGTCACGGTTGACTAGTGACGGTATATATTTTACATAGCAACGAATGTGTTAATATAGTACCATGTAGTATAGTTGTAGGGTGTTGTAATTTTGTGTTTATATTATTATGTGTGCTAGTATGTGTATTCGTGAAGCCGGATAACTAACTGCACTCAATCGGAAAGGCCATGACGTTATTGATCGTTATCATTATCATTATCATTGCATGACCAAACGCAGCTCGACGTGCACTGATACAGAGTCGGTCTTCGTGGTGCCAATCGCGTTCGCACATATTATGATTATTATATTTATCTTCATCTTCATCGTCATTGTTATCGTGTTTTTTTTCATTTGTCGTTATTAGTATTATGGCTACTATTATGGCAATTATTACGGTCATTGTTGTTATTTTGCAAATTCACATCAGGCACTATTCATCGGCAATACATTATACACGTATGTACAGCGATTAATGGTAGAGCGAAATGTAAGGGGGAGACGGCTAATGGATGGCGAAGCCAAGCAGTGTCACATCAGCAAGAATTGAAAATTAAACTCTCCGAAAACAGCAGTCAACATTAAGGCTAGTCTTATATTCAATAGACAAGGAAGCAAGACGAGAATAATGATAAATTGGCACACCTATGTAAGTACAAGTATATATCTCGAACAAAACAAAACAATACAATAAAATACAAACTTGAGGTCAAACAGTTCCGTGGAGTGGTGCACGGCGAGCTGAGTGCGGCCGTGTCGAGACAGCCAGACGTCCTGGATGACAGGAGGAGACGAGTCGACGTGCACCAACACAGAGTCGGTCTTCGTGTTGCCCATCACGTCCGTCGCCCGCACCCACACACGCACCGAGTCACCGTCCTCTCTCGGGATGTCCACAGTCATTGCCTCTGTCTGAAACACAACATAGAGTAGTCACGTCCGTCGCCCTCACCCCCCCCCCCACACACGCACACACACACGCACACGCACACCACACACCACACACACATACACACACGCGCGCACACACACACGCACGCACGCAAACACACACACGCACGCACGCACAAACACACACACACATACACACACACACACACACTCATACACACACGCACACACACACGTACGCACGCACGCACACACGCACACACACATACACACACACACACGCACACACGCACAGAGTCACCGTCCTGTCTCTGAATGCCCGTGGTCATTGTCTCTCCCTGGAACGTCAAGCTCGATGACTAGTAGCTACCTTTCTGTTTTTTCCCTACACTATTTGCTTATCTTACCGCTTACATTCCACATTGGTATTGAAATCGGTGCATCAGTATGCTAGGCGTATGCGTCTATACTTTTCCTATTGTTCAAGTTAGTATTGGCCAACATGTTAGTCTTCTTAAATGTCATGACCATCTTCATCTGGTTGAAGATGGTGTTCGATTTGTGAGGGGTAAATATTGGTACGCGAAAAAATGTAATATACGCAATAGTGCAATTTAATGGGATTATGTCGGAGGTGGATATACCGATGAAAAGAGACGGAAGAGGTATTTATGGTATTAAAGGTGGTGCTGGAATCTAGACACAAAATAGTCCAGGCTGTCACAAATACCACTTCACGGTGGCTGACGATTCCTTTATGCTATTGTTCGTGAGGGAAAGGACATGTATGTGTACCGGGTTATACGAGATGTCATGGGAATGTCTAATATTTGATCAACGTATGCCGGAAAATGTGGCAGGTACGAAGAATGTATTGTGGTGGCTCCTGTTTTGTTTCCATACACTACACGGAGAGTGTCTTCTTTCTACGGGATGGATGGTTGAACAGCTGAGAGTTTCCAGCAATGGACCTACATAAGAGTTACACTCCTCAGGGTCATCTATGTTGCACGTAGCACTCTAGGTTAAACATACCAATGGTGTTATCAAACAAAGACCAACAACTGAACGACCGCCCTAGTGGTCAACCCGTAGTAATATTATGGGAGCTGACCATATTGACCCATCTGCCGAGGAACGTGAGTGAGCAACCTGTTGCAGCAACGGCACGTTCTTTGGAACGTTGACCGAAAACGTCTTCTCCGTTTCTACCGTAGATAATTGAGCCGTTCATAACTTGTTGCAGTATATGTTATTGTGCCGCTCTTTCCTGTGGGAAACCGCAACAAGCCTCATAGAATGACACATGTTGCCGCCAAGATCATTGGTTTAGCTACACCAATGCTGTCCGAAATTGTCGACCGTGCAATTTTAAAACAAAAATCGTTAATGTTGCTGCAGATTATGATTCCCTGTAATCGTATGTTCATGTTCTTTCCCTGGAAGGAGGGTGCCGATGCATACAATGAATACATGGGTCGGTACAGCATGAATATTCTGTGCTTGCGGGATCTCGAACCTGTACTGTTTATGTATACAGTTAATTTCTTGCATTTTGCATTTCGCTTCTCTTCTTTGACAATATTTTACATTTTTAAATGCACGTCTACTATGTATTATATTACATTTCTTGTACATACAAGCGATCATGAGTTGTATGATGAATATAATTCTTAGGGAAAATAATGTGAATTGAATTAGTCAGTTCAACTCATACTAACTTTGAATTGGGCCACGTTGACCCATCCACGTGGGACCGTCAGTGACCGGCCTCCCCTGTGGTCAATGCCGTGACTCAGCTCATACTTCACGATGCCGTTCACATTCGGAATGGGCTGGAACCAGGATGAATGATTAACTTACATCACATACAATTATCGTACATCACTATGTAATTATATGTTGCTCGTTTTAGCTAAGCCCACCTTTTTGCAGGTAAAACGACCTACCCCAAAGACTAAGCTGATATGATCATATGTTATGGTTTCGAGTCCGCCAGAGAATTGAGATCACCGTTCATGTGTAAAAAACCGAGTGTACTTGAAATAAGCTACTTGAAATAAGCATAACTAGTTACTATAAATACTTACATGTTTACTTACTTACTTATTTACCTATCTACAAACCCATATTTAATATGGACATTTATACACTTAATCATAAACCGTGGTTATACGTTGGCTACCATGGTCTAGGAAAACCAGTGAACCTATGTTTTACGTATAAAAGCAATATTTGCGATTGACATTTCAATCCTACTACTACTTCTACTATTACTAATAGTACTCCTACCGCTACTGCTAATGCTACTGCTAATGCTACTGCTACTGCTACTGCTACTGCTACTGTTACTACTGCTACTGCTACTGCTACTGCTACTGCTACTGCTACTGCTACTGCTACTGCTACTGCTACTGCTACTGCTACTGCTACTGCTACTGCTACTGCTACTGCTACTGCTACTGCTACTGCTACTGCTACTGCTACTGCTACTGCTACTACTACTGCTACTGCTACTGCTACTGCTACTGCTACTGCTACTGCTACTGCTACTGCTACTGCTACTGCTACTGCTACTGCTACTGCTACTGCTACTGCTACTAGTACTACTGTCTACATACATACATGCATACATACATACATACATACATACATACATACATACATACATACATACATACATATTAATAATACATACCATTACTACAAATATATATACACACACACACACACACACACACACACACACACACACACACACACACACACACACACACACACACACAAAATATACACAAAGGTCGATTGTCGCTGTAGTAATCACACCATTGTGGACCCACCTCTCTAGAGAGAGTGTCAGGCGGCTGTCCTGTCGTCTTCTCGTACCCTGAGTCTATAGGAGGGGAGCTAGACGCGATCCCAGTCAGGAACTTGTGAACATGGTGGTACACATTGGCGAAATGTCCGCGCCAGGAGACTTCAACCTGCGACGGAAGGCCACATAATAACTCATCTTAATCTTTAGTGATATGCAATGATCTCACATTTGCATGCGTATTATTTCGTACTAAATATAACTGCATCAATTATCACGGTTATGCATGTTTTGTGTATTCCTATAATGAATAGATCACTAGAATATTGACAGCACAACATAGTATTGAACCTTCGCCTACTTGTTGTTATGGCTCATTGCGCGCCTTCGTCGCACACTTTTGTTAAATCAGTAGCACGATTCACAGTTATTTATGTAAAATAGTGATTGTTCAATTGCTATGGTGTAATTTGTATTTTATTACACATAACCGCGTTGGAACGTTGCTGGAATACTGACGACAACAAATCAAGCGCGTCAACCTTGCTTAATCGAACAATGACGTGACGTTGAACACTGATGGAACATATATCGACTCTGTGTAGTACACGTCCTTGAAAATATTAAATCAGCATTTATCGCTATGACATGTCACCTGTCACCTGAAAGCCTATCTATTTAATTTCGCCTATCACTCCAGCTTCTTAACGCACCCATCCAATTGTGGACGACGTATGCACTACGCTTGACTACGAGAATGGTGATGCGTCACTGAGCGCGGATTCTGAAGATACTCGCGCCGTAGAAGTCATGTGCTTATTATTTACAGAACAATGTAATGACCAAGGCAACGTGATCGTAACGGATGCGGACATATTACAACAACTAGTAGGGGAGCAAGCCCTGCTAAAAAAACTGGAAGAAAATAATTGAGGTGTGGGAACGAATATTGATAAGAAAGATGAAAATGTCGAAAAAAAATGAATGTCGCTGTCGATAAACCACCACGAACCACATCATTTTCAAGAGGAGAACACTGAGAATTGACCATATCCATATCCAACCACAACGGGAATTCACCTTTTCGCCAGCATTGCTATGCTTCTGAAGTGTCGTAAGCCAGGTGTATGACGTATGTTCGGCAGCCGAGCGCACCATCAGTTGCTTATCTTTGTCGCTGTTGACGGTGACGCCGTTCTTGTTATCGAAAATGCAAAAGCGTCTGGCGACTCGGGCATTGCCCGCTCTGTCTTCCGTTGTCAACAATACCGCGTATACACCTGCGAGCAAAATGTACGTGTGATGTAATACGTCGCAACAATAAACATAAGTTGAGCCTTACATCGCAACGAATGTTAGTTTATTAATGTACGATCATAACAATTTGGTTATAGTTATTTTGCATGGTGTTGCGAGCGAGATTACGTTGCACATTTTATTTCTATATAGCTGATTATGACCTGGTCTAACGCATTGTCAGTAGTGCTATCGACACCGAGCTATCACTGTGTTGTTGCTATGCTATGTCGTCAACACACAACCACGTCTTACAACAATGCGGTAATTATATGTTATACATAAAATGTTTCATGTGTTATTATGTATGCCTAATTATAAAAATATAAAACTATAATAACAATAGTAATAATAATAATAATAGCTACATTATAATTGTAATGACAGTAGAGATAACAATGACAACAAAATAATAATAACAATATAAAATAATAATAGCGACATTGATAAAACTAAAACAGGCCATATAGTCTACACATTTTTACATATACGCGTTTCTTACCAGGAACCGCGAGAGAGGTCGAGAAGCTGCTTCCACTGGTACGATAATTGGCAAGTGCAGACTCTCCGTGGTGAGAAAGTTTAGATCCGTATAGAGTCAGTTTGTAGACCTCCACGTGGTAGCCTTTGATTCCGGAAAGGTCATCCTTCCATCCGTTCCAACGCACGGTCAGACGTGACTGCAATGATACAACTAACTTTTATGGACGTGTGCGTGTGCGTGTGCGTGGGCGTGGGCGTGTGCGTGGGCGTGGGCGTGTGCGTGTGCGTGTGCGTGTGCGTGTGCGTGTGCGTGTGCGTGTGCGTGTGCGTGTGCGTGTGCGTGTGCGTGTGCGTGTGCGTGTGCGTGTGCGTGTGCGTGTGCGTGTGCGTGTGCGTGTGCGTGTGCGTGTGCGTGTGCGTGTGCGTGTGCGTGTGCGTGTGCGTGTGCGTGTGCGTGTGCGTGTGCGTGTGCGTGTGCGTGTGCGTGTGCGTGTGCGTGTGCGTGTGCGTGTGCGTGTGCGTGTGCGTGTGCGTGTGCGTGTGCGTGTGCGTGTGCGTGTGCGTGTGCGTGTGCGTGTGCGTGTGCGTGTGCGTGTGCGTGTGCGTGTGCGTGTGCGTGTGCGTGTGCGTGTGCGTGTGCGTGTGCGTGTGCGTGTGCGTGTGCGTGTGCGTGTGCGTGTGCGTGTGCGTGTGCGTGTGCGTGTGCGTGTGCGTGTGCGTGTGCGTGTGCGTGTGCGTGTGCGTGTGCGTGTGCGTGTGCGTGTGCGTGTGCGTGTGCGTGTGCGTGTGCGTGTGCGTGTGCGTGTGCGTGTGCGTGTGCGTGTGCGTGTGCGTGTGCGTGTGCGTGTGCGTGTGCGTGTGCGTGTGCGTGTGCGTGTGCGTGTGCGTGTGCGTGTGCGTGTGCGTGTGCGTGTGCGTGTGCGTGTGCGTGTGCGTGTGCGTGTGCGTGTGCGTGTGCGTGTGCGTGTGCGTGTGCGTGTGCGTGTGCGTGTGCGTGTGCGTGTGCGTGTGCGTGTGCGTGTGCGTGTGCGTGTGCGTGTGCGTGTGCGTGTGCGTGTGCGTGTGCGTGTGCGTGTGCGTGTGCGTGTGCGTGTGCGTGTGCGTGTGCGTGTGCGTGTGCGTGTGCGTGTGCGTGTGCGTGTGCGTGTGCGTGTGCGTGTGCGTGTGCGTGTGCGTGTGCGTGTGCGTGTGCGTGTGCGTGTGCGTGTGCGTGTGCGTGTGCGTGTGCGTGTGCGTGTGCGTGTGCGTGTGCGTGTGCGTGCGCGTGCGCGTGCGCGTGCGCGTGCGCGTGCGCGTGCGCGTGCGCGTGCGCGTGCGCGTGCGCGTGCGCGTGCGCGTGCGCGTGCGCGTGCGCGTGCGCGTGCGCGTGCGCGTGCGCGTGCGCGTGCGCGTGCGCGTGCGCGTGCGCGTGCGCGTGCGCGTGCGCGTGCGCGTGTGTGTGTTTATCTGTTTGTTTGAATGTGTCAGTCTTTCTGTCTATGTATCTAACTTTCTGTCTACTCATCTGTCTATCCGTGTTTGTCTGTCTGTCTATCCGTGTTTGTCTATCCGTGTCTGTCTGTCTGTCTGTCTGTCTGTCTGTCGGTCGGTCGGTCGGTCGGTCGGTCGGTCGGTCGGTCGGTCGGTCGGTCGGTCGGTCGGTCGGTCGGTCGGTCGGTCGGTCGGTCGGTCGGTCGGTCGGTCGGTCGGTCGGTCGGTCGGTCGGTCGGTCGGTCGGTCGGTCGGTCGGTCGGTCGGTCGGTCGGTCGGTCGGTCGGTCGGTCGGTCGGTCGGTCGGTCGGTCGGTCGGTCGGTCGGTCGGTCGGTCGGTCGGTCGGTCGGTCGGTCGGTCGGTCGGTCGGTCGGTCGGTCGGTCGGTCGGTCGGTCGGTCGGTCGGTCGGTCGGTCTGTATGTATGTATGTATGTATGTATGTATGTATGTATGTATGTATGTATGTATGTATTTTCGTGTGTATGTCTCACTGTATGTATGTATGTATGTATGTATGTATGTATGTATGTATGTATGTATGTATGTATGTATGTATGTATGTATATATATATATATATATATATATATATATATATATATATGTATATATGTATGTATATATGCATGTATGTATGTATGTATACATGTATGTATATATGTATGTTTATATGCCTATATGACGTAATATCTGTCTATCTGTCTATATGTCTATATGTCTGTATGTCTATATATATATTTCTATATATTTATGTCTATATATCTATATGTATATATGTCTATCTGCGAATATGTCTATATGTCTGCCTGTTTGTGTAGGCGCGTGTGAGTGTGGAGGTACTCAACCTGTTCCTAATCAGTGGGTATGTTAACATAATACGATATTCTTACTGGAGCCATGCAATAACACACGTTACTTCCTTATCATATTTCAGTCAGTAGCCTAATTGTTTTGCAACAATAACGATTGACTAACTCATGTTATGTATAGCTAGTTTAAAAATATAATCATAGTTTTATAATTTACCAGTCATAGTATGCGTACATATTGTGTTCCATGCCACCCAGCAAATTTGCATGTTCCTGATTCATAATGATATCCCCCGCTTACCGACTTTGTAACGGGTTGGCCAATGTCCAACATGTTGTAACTGCATCTAGACGAAATGGAGCAATGGTAAGGCTTGACCAAATCAATGACCAGCTGAGCGGTGTGCGTCGCCGTTTGACCACGGTAGTAGATCGGACCTCTGATTCTCTTTGGCCTGTAGTCGTAGTTGTTTATCTTCACGTAGCCGCCATTTTTCGTTGTCGCCGTGAAGTGCAATCTGCAAAATTACACGATATGAACATATTTCGTTTATATGTTGAAAGCAAGATTACACAATATATTCTGCTAATTGTTTGAATGAAATAATATAGAGTGTCACGTTTTATTGAAATATCTATTATAATTTAAACGAGGGGTCGAATGAACAAAGGAAGGAAGGAAGGAAGGAAGGAAGGAAGGGAGGAAGGAAGGAAGGAAGGAAGGACGGACGGACGGACGGACGGACGGACGGACGGACGGACGGACGGACGGACGGACGGGCGGGCGGGCGGGCGGGCGGGCGGGCGGGCGGGCGGGCGGGCGGGCGGGCGGGCGGGCGGGCGGGCGGGCGGGCGGACGGACGGACGGACGGACGGACGGACGGACGGACGGACGGACGGACGGACGGACGGACGGACGGACGGACGGACGGACGGACGGACGGACGGACGGACGGACGGACGGACGGACGGACGGACGGACGGACGGACGGACGGACGGACGGACGGACGGACGGACGGACGGACGGACGGACGGACGGACGGACGGACGGACGGACGGACGGACGGACGGACGGACGGACGGACGGACGGACGGACGGACGGACGGACGGACGGACGGACGGACGGACGGACGGACGGACGGACGGACGGACGGACGGACGGACGGACGGACGGACGGACGGACGGACGGACGGACGGACGGACGGACGGACGGACGGACGGACGGACGGACGGACGGACGGACGGACGGACGGACGGACGGACGGACGGACGGACGGACGGACGGACGGACGGACGGACGGACGGACGGACGGACGGACGGACGGACGGACGGACGGACGGACGGACGGACGGACGGACGGACGGACGGACGGACGGACGGACGGACGGACGGACGGACGAACGAACGAACGAACGAACGAACGAACGAACGAACGAACGAACGAACGAACGAACGAACGAACGAACGAACGAACGAACGAACGAACGAACGAACGAACGAACGAACGAACGAACGAACGAACGAACGAACGAACGAACGAACGAACGAACGAACGAACGAACGAACGAACGAACGAACGAACGGTGTATACTTTTTAAATATATATATGTGTGTGTGTGTGTGTATTTCCTTTTATAAGTCACTCACAGCTCTTTATGAGTGGTCATTATGTAAAGTGCTAATTTAATATATAATATGTATCTTACTTGTCAGCGTGTTGAAGGGTGACGGGAATGCTTGCCCCGGCTACACATGAGTGCAGGCCAGTCTGAGGATTGTTCTGTGAAGTACCACTGCCACAAGAGATGTCTCTGGTGTAGCTCGTCCTACCTCCTGCCAAAGTTGAACAACGTTTATTAGGCTTTGTAAGCTTGTTTTCATTCGAAATTGTGTCAAAAATGATCAACAAGAGGATAGAAGCTGTGTTTTTGCAAATCACTTTGAGCTTGCTGTCACGTGGGTAATTAATTATGCAACCCAATTGTAATGACTATTTATGCAAGCGCAATGGCCGTTGACGTTAATATATTGAACTAGTCGAATAAAACTGAACCGAATAGTCATGATTGTACGTCCTACGGATAATATCGGTGTTATGTTTGTGTGTAGGATGCTGTGTGTGTATATGTGTGTATGCATATTTATGTGTGTATGTATGTATGTATGTATGCATACATGTATGTATGTGTTACAACAATGAACACTATTATCGCTTTTTTCATTAAATACCTTCATATAACCATTTCATTGCTTGTATCTCCAAAACACGCAGTTGCTTCAAATATATTACTCAATGTATCCACTCCAACAGGTCAATATTAGTATTGTTATTGTGTTTATACATTGTCTATCACACGAATGGAACACGGCACGTGTGAGTAGAAACAAATGCACTGCTCACACGTTAGCGCAGTAAAGCATAGATAAAACACCCACCTGGTGAGTTGTATGTATGTTTACCTCGTTCAAGACGGTGGTTCAATTTACCATCGATTATTCCAACTTTGAATGCATTGATGTAATATATCTTTCTGGCTGATGGGCCCTGGAATGTGCTTTTCATATCAACCTGCAAATAATATGTTTTGTTTCAATAACATTAAACTTGGTCTGACACTTACAACGAGTCTAATCGTTCCGCTTTGGTCGGCGAATTATCGTCAATGTGATATTCGCAGACACCGCATAGCCAGCCTGAATCGCGCTTACATTTTTCGGATCGGCATAAACTTTCCGATTGACATTTCTGCGCATGCCTGATGCCTGATAACTGTAAAATCATCAATATGCAGCGAAACGACAAAGCATTTTTGATATAAATGCCACGGGCTGTTCGTTAACTCTCCTCTGACGATTACTGTGAAGTGATGCTTAAAATGTCGTTCAATACAATAATATATTACGTTTGTTTAAATCACAGTCACGCATAATGGCGCACTATTGTCACGTGAGTTACGCTTGCTATCAAAACATGCCTCAAAACTTGTTTGCTCGTGTTAATTTGCGACATATAACTTTGCTGGCGAACAACCTGTAGTATTTATTCCATACATGCTTTGTCATTTCGCTGCACATTGATGATTTTTACATTTATCGCGCATGCGCAGAAACGTCAATCGGAACGTTTGTAACGCCGGAAAAATGTAAGCGCTACACTGGCTCTGCGATGTCTCTTGCAAACTTAGCCCGGTCAATATGTTATTGAGTTATTGATGTTTCCATACAGGGACATTTTGCTTTTCTGCATAATGTTTCTGTACGAGTATGAGTCATCTCTTACTTCCTTACATGTAGACATTGTAGCTGCAGATGCATTCTTTAGCATTCCGTTGCCTATATGTGCGACTTATATTACAAGAGTTGCTATGTGGATTTAGGAAAGGTTGTACTGGGTACTAAAAACGCTTAGATACAGTCACTAGCGTAAATGTTAGCGCTTGAAACATAATAATATGCACCATGTTTTCCTATGAAATAATATATGAAATACATTTACAACATTACTTCTAACATAATTTTGTGAATAACATATTAATAACAATATTATTTATGGGTATCTTTACAAATTACAAAAAGCACAGTTTGTCATTGGTTATTTGGGTTCTACGATGATATACCCCTTTTGTTTGGATGATCGCATGCACTACAAATAAGATTTGATTTGACATATATATATATATATATATATATATATATATATATATATATATATATATATATACATATATATATATATATATTGAGTACGTAGATAGATGCATACATACTTACATACATACACACATACATACATATGTGTATACATATGTATATATATATATATATATATATATATATATATATATTATATATATATATATAATATATATATATATGTATGTGTGTGTACGTATGGACATATGCATGCACGTGTGTATGTATGTAAGTATGTAAGCATGTCTCCTATGTGAACATATTTATTATATAAAGCGAATCATTCTACACCTACGTTGATTGCGTGTTTTGTTTTAATTTTCACACATAACTGCCATTTATTGATCAACACCACACCTATCATTAGAATATATTTTGTAACGATCACGGGATAGCAAGAATCCATCCGGCCAACATATTATTATTATTATTAAGTTATTCAACCTCCGTTGCCGGAGAAGAAACATTACATGCATAGTAATACGTACAATCACATATAAAAGACACACGGTGAAGAATAATATAAATATAAATTGACTTGACCACTTTGTACAATGGTTTCGTTT
This sequence comes from Oasisia sp. SBJ-2009, assembly GCA_964017155.1. Taxonomy (NCBI): domain Eukaryota; kingdom Metazoa; phylum Annelida; class Polychaeta; order Sabellida; family Siboglinidae; genus Oasisia; species Oasisia sp. SBJ-2009. Next base: position 4,610,853 of record OZ024865.1, on the reverse strand, counting down.
ACCTCGAACTTTCTGAAATCATCATCTATCGTTAACTGTGCACCTGATGTCACTTACCTTGATAAGGGTCGGTCTTTTGTTTGTGTATACAATGGTATTTCTCGCCTCCGCACAGGTGATCTCAATTCTCTCTCTTCCACTTCTGTCTTCAGCAGTCAGATGACAATAACTGATGCTGGGTTTACTGCTGACTAAAAATAAAATCGATGGGTGCACACTACATTCATACGCGCGTTTCTGTATATTTACAAATCATTAAATTAATTAATTGCTACCTACGTAGACCCTACTCCCCCATAACCGGTTGATTGGTCAACACCCAGGGAATTTGTTATCCCGGACAGACAACTGTGAGCAGGGGTGATTGAATTACTTGTATGTTTACTTAGGTAAAGGTGCAAATGCCTAACGACCATTAAAACAAAAGGTATTGAGTAAAACTGAAACATAACGTTAGGACTTGAACTAGGAGTCAAAGATAACGAACAATTCAACGTTTTCATTTCAACATTACAAAAGACACACACGAAATGCAATAATAAAATAATAAATTACTCGTCACAATAATAATCTATAAAACAAAATCCCTATTTTGTATGCACATGCTGTTACAATGTGGCCGTTAAAAATCGGCGGTTGGTTACTCCTAGTGACTAGACAAGGAATTACTGTAACGAAACTATATCGCGAACAAAGCGAAGTAACGGAATAGGGCGTGTAAGTCTCGCGCGCGAAAACGAGGCTTTTTTGGTTGTAATAATCGAATTGTGCCAGTCTAACAATTTCAGTTATACAGTCCGAAAGATTATTACAAGCAAAAGCAGTGGAACACTTTTCCGGTGACAATGATCACGGAAATCATGAATTTTAATCGATTATAATGATGGTTGCCATGGCAACATCGGCAAGTACTTGCGTTTGGCGATATTGACTAATATTGAAAAGTGCCATTTTTCACACAGTACAACCAGTTTGGACCAAACGTATACATGTGTTATGATTATGTGCATTTAGACAATTTGTCAGATATAAATGCTTATCGAAACCACAACGTACAGCTATGTAAAATGCAAAATCCGTATAGAAACACATACGGCTAACATTTGTGGGGAGTGTCTATTATCTGCACTATATACATCGCTATGTCTATGATACTGTGGTAAACTCAATATTAAATCGGACATTTAAGATAAGAAAGGTATAACACAAGATATTTATGTCCTGATTTTCCTAATATTCATCAGTCGGAAGTTACAACTGTCATCCATCGAATATTATTCTAATGACCAGTCCCCAAATCAGCTCAAATCGCGTGGAGTCTCGCAGTGTATCGTGACACACGGGCCCTATAGCAATATTGTTTCAACGGAATAACAGTATAATTTATTTAAATAAAAACTACTTCGATACGAATTAAAGTACTTTAAATTGTGCCACGTTATATGCAGATTAGTTGACAACAAATATTGTAACGTAGAATTTGTTCTTCTTTCCATGCCTCCACTGGTTATGTGTAATAGTATACGGTGCTACAGAAATCAATTCACTTTTACATGTGCCACTTACTCGTTAGACAGTTGGTCGACCCAAACCCCGGAGCACATCGGCAACTTGACGGGACGTTGGCACATACTCCAGGGTAACAGAAGCTACTGTCTGACCGCCAAGAACAGACCTCTGAAACCATACGCGATGTATTATTTTATTGCAATATTGAATCCTTGTCGTCTTATAATAGCAATACTAGCTAGTTCATTCAACTAACACTTGTGGACGCCGTGAACGATTAATTCAATTGCCGTTCAGGATACAATGTATGATAATAACTTTCTTTAATAGCACATTAAAGGAAGATAATAGTCTAGTAGCATACCTGTGAAGTCTACCGATTTGGTCGGGAGTCTCCCGATTTTAGACATATCTACCGATCTACCGATCGGGTTTTCTATTTAAGCAGTTTCTCCCAATTTAATAAAACGTCTCCCAAAACAAACTATAGATATCAACACAAAAAAACGCTCCAGCTTTGGTAGAAAAACTTGGGAAACAGTGCAAAAACTGGGCCTTTTTCATTCGGGTGTGCCGAACCTAATGACACTAACCAGCAGAAAACTCTAGCAATTGTGATTAAATACTTTGACGAGTTGATGGAAAGAGCAGTCACAGGATTCCTGCACATGCCAATCTGCAATAATGGCACAGCACAATCCATATTTGCCCAACTAGATGCCACATTCGAATCAATGGGAATTCCCTGGAAGAATGTAGTGGCCTTCATTAGTGATAATTGCAACACAATGGTAGGGAAGAGAAACTCTGTTGTGACCAAAATCAAGGAGAAAAATTATACAGTGTTTGACATTGGCTGTGTGTGCCACTTGGCCAATCTCAGGTAGCTAAGAAATGTTCTGGAATCATCCCAGCAGACAAGATCTCCAAAGTGGAAGAGGAATATGAAGAATTACAAATCACACCAGAGGCTGACCTATCCAAGTAAAGCAATAATGAAGGTAGACTGGATGAGTACTGGGGACAGGTAAACTTGATGACGAATAAAGTCACAAAGGACCCCAGGTTCCCGCTCCTGTCAAGACTCGTCACAGCCATGCTCACACTCACCATTCCCAACAGTAGTGCTGATTGTGAAAGGGTTTTCAGCATGGTCAGAAAGATCCAAACAGATTACATATCTGATATGGACAACAGCACCTTGAGTAGCCTACTCTGTGCCAAAATCAATGCCAAAGAGACATGTTACCAATTTCAGCCGAGCAAAGCACTCATGAGAGCTGCAAAGTGTGCTACCTACAATTACAGTAGGGAATACCCAACCAGAAGTGAGAACTAATCAAAAGAATTGACACCACAAATCTGATGACCGTGGCATATTCTGTGTGTGTGAACTAACTCTTGGTGTTCATGTGATATGCTACTCGTCTTGTGATGTTTTTTTTCAATATTTGTTCCAATTTTATAGCCTGCGATCCAGTGGATAACACCTGTTATACACAATGTGATAATAACATTGTGATCATTTGTTCACTGTTGGATTGACCGAACATTGTTTATTTTTATTTTTGTTTCTTCTACATTGAGGCCTATAAATTGGATTTATTTGCATGTTGTTTGGTTTAAATGTTGTGATGTGCTAATTAAATCATGAAAATGTTGTGTTCTTGTTGTTTCATTCGTAATTTCATGGGCTATTACTATTCCAAATATGCGTCCGCAAAGGTCGCGCTGACCCGTTCGTGGTTGGCGTAACAGCTCGCTGACAAGAAGAATAAGACTACTTTATTTAACTCACGCAGGATATTACAAGTCCGCTTGTGTGCCGCATACAAATAATAAACATGGAATGGTAAACAATACAACAAAATAAATAAAATCACACTATAACACAGATAATTATAAACATTATAAAACATCATTGAACAGTAAAATCACACAAACGTATATATGTAGACAATTAAAATCACTCCTCACGCATTAATTAATTGCCATTTATAGTTCTACCTATCCATCCTGGTGGAAACCCCTTGATTGCCGAAGGCACTAGCGAAGCAGAATAAGAAGAAATGGCATCGAGAAGCTCTCCTGCCGAGGAGACCTACTTTCACATATCCGGTTTATGTGACCACCCCTGGTAGCCAGACGGAAGGCATACTTCTCACCGCCGAAGTGGAAGTTACAGCGTCGACACTTCTGATCTGTGCCTGAGTTGCACACGAGAGATTGGCAGTTGGCAATCTTCACGCAGGCTGTAAACAGAAACATTAGTCTACAAGAGTCATGTTGCATATAATGACACGTTTCTCTGAAAGTATAAAACTGTTTGTAATGTATACCATCTTTGTATATATATATATATATATATATATATATATATATATATATATATATATATATATATATATATATATATATATATATATATATATATATATATGTATATATATATATATATATATATTATATATATATATATTTATTTATTTATTTCATGTAACCCTACGCGTTCATATTATTATAATAATGCTTAATTAATCACTAGTTACACTACAATATATCGAAGAAGTATCAGTTGACAATTGTTACACAGGCTGTAAACATAAACATCCGTGTGCACGAGTAACGTCGCGTACAATTACACATTAAAGCCATTTTTCTTAACACAAAATAAAAACGGTTTTTGAGATTAAACAACTCTTTGTAAAGTACGCAATTTGTAATTAATAATATGATTATTTCCTGTAACCCTATGACTTTATTTCATTATAGTCATGTGTTAGTAATGACTAGTGAACCTAATAACATATCGAAAACAGATTATCTTTCGTTTATCAAATAACTCCGCGTACGCGATATTTGTATTTTTAGGATCGATGTTATCCGTGAATGGCATTGTTATTAGTGATTAGAAAACACATACTTCTAAATAAAAACGCACATATTTACAATAAATGATTATGCTAACAGCACTGACTACAAATAGTGTATACAGTTTTTTAAATAAATTCCTTTTCATTAACATCTAGCACGCGAAATGAACCCGTAGATATCACAAATAATTCATGCCAATTACTGAGACAAGCAATGACAATTGAAAATATATATTTGTTCTGGCTAATATGAAACTTCTTTGTGTGTGTGTGTGTGTGTGTGTGTGTGTGTGTGTGCGTGCGTGCATGCGTGCATGCGTGCGTGTATGTGTATGTGTGTGTGTGTGTGTGTGTGTGTGTGTGTGTGTGTGTGTGTGTGTGGTGTGTGTGTGGTGTGTGTGTGTGTGGTGTGTGTGTGTGTATGTGTATGTGTATGTGTGTGTGTGTGTGTGTGTGTGTGTGTGTGTGTGTGTGTGTGTGTGTGTGTGTGTGTGTGGTGTGTGTGTGTGTGTGCGTGCGTGTGTGTGTATGTGTGTGTGTGTGTGTGTGTGTGTGTGTGTGTGTGTGTGTGTGTGTGTGTGTGTGTGTGTGTGTGTGTGTGTGTGTGTGTTTCAGAGTAAGTACGTTTGTGTATATGAGAGAATGTATACTGCAAATATAATTGTGATCGAACTTGGGTATACCGGGGTGTTAACTATTCCTTCTAAACGCCTAGCACACCGATTGCTGTAGTGGAATTCACGACCTCACGAATTATATATCGATCCGGCATTGTTATGTTTAAGAAATTCCCTTTATTTCACAATTGTTTGATTGATAAAACGGTAACCTGCATAAACACCGTCACAGGTAATAAGCCAATCAAAATGTGCGTGATATGGACCCTGCTCAAATTGTGTAGAGTCGACATGAATACTGCGGAAAGCGGTGTTTTATTTGTTTATACGTTCAGGAATAGGTTTTTCAGACATGCTAATGAAACGAACAACAAGAACAATAAGTTGATTTGCGACCCCAAAACTGACACAGTGAGTACAATAAATATAATGTGCATATACACTTTCACAAAACGGTAATGCAAACATACACATACTAGTTAAGTTAATACAAATATACTAACCAATGTAGTGTTTATTACAGTCAAATCTAAAACATTTTGACACTACTCGGCCGTAAACTCCACTAAACAAAGAGTGTAGCTCACGTTCAAAATTATTTCTTTGTCAATATTTAACGGAATGGTGCATCGCAGCCCACGTTCAGCGCTGGAGCCGACTTCGAGGTATAATGATTCCGTTTGAATGCATCGTCCAAAAGGAAATATTTGAAAGGTTCCGTTTGATGCGTCAAACTGTACTGATCACTGAACAATAGGATGTATCAAACGGCACTGTACACTGAACAATTTGCTGTATCAAACTGCACTGTTCACTGAAAAGTTTGATGTACCGAACTGCATTGCTCACAAATAATTAGTTGGATATATCAAACTGCACTGGTCGTTGAAAAATTGGAAGTAGCAAACTGTATTGGTCACTCAATATTTTGATGCGACATTAGGCTGATTTCACTGTTACTAAATGTCTCGTTTACATTAAAATCTGCTAACGCATTTTGTGGCAAACTTTCTATTTGGCGCTAAGGACGTTCGTTTTCTATTTGAATTATGGACTTCGTACGATCAACTTACCATGTTCACAACACGTTCCCCAATAATTACTCGCACATCCACAGGAGCCGTTCCTCGGAGATCCTCCGT
>OZ024865.1:4579712-4599712 GCA_964017155.1 Oasisia sp. SBJ-2009 | reverse complement strand
CGTTATCGTTATCGTTATCGTTATCGTTATCGTTATCGTTATCGTTATCGTTATCGTTATCGTTATCGTTATCGTTATCGTTATCGTTACCGTTACCGTTACCGTTACCGTTACCGTTACCGTTACCGTTACCGTTACCGTTACCGTTACCGTTACCGTTACCGTTACCGTTACCGTTACCGTTACCGTTACCGTTACCGTTACCGTTACCGTTACCGTTACCGTTACCGTTACCGTTACCGTTACCGTTACCGTTACCGTTACCGTTACCGTTACCGTTACCGTTACCGTTACCGTTACCGTTACCGTTACCGTTACCGTTACCGTTACCGTTACCGTTACCGTTACCGTTACCGTTACCGTTACCGTTACCGTTACCGTTACCGTTACCGTTATCGTTATCGTTATCGTTATCGTTATCGTTATCGTTATCGTTATCGTTATCGTTATCGTTATCGTTATCGTTATCGTTATCGTTATCGTTATCGTTATCGTTATCGTTATCGTTATCGTTATCGTTATCGTTATCGTTATCGTTATCGTTATCGTTATCGTTATCGTTATCGTTATCGTTATCGTTATCGTTATCGTTATCGTTATCGTTATCGTTATCGTTATCATTATCATTATCATTATCATTATCATTATCATTATCATTATCATTATCATTATCATTATTATTATTATTATCTATCAAACCAGCATATATGAATGTGACGCTCACTCCAGCAAGAAGTTCCAGACAGCTACAATCAACCAGTATATATAGTAACCTTGTTTTACATTCCTCGGGTGAAAACGAAAACTGGGACCCGAGCTTTCTCGGTTGCCGCATCAACACGTGTGGAATTCGCTTCCTGCCAGTGGTGAATTAAAGGGACATATATAGTTTCATTTCTCCGGCGTCTAATACAATACAATACACTATAACTTATTTATCCCTGTAATGACAATTACATCGTCGTTTAGACGGCATTGTGTTTAACTTGTGTACAAATATGATATAAGATGCATACATATGTATACCGGTATATATATATATATATATATATATATATATATATATATATATATATATATATATATATATATATATAAATACATTAATTTTGCACCGTTAAAAAGACTGGTGTCAACCAGAAGAAGAAGAATTTTTACGGTTAGGTTTGCCGTCTCAGCGGCATAGTCTCTAACATTGTATAAAGGACATAACTTCCATCGAATAAAATAGAACGAGCCTTCGTAAGCACTTGTTTTTTGCAGAATTTAGTGATGTCTCTCCACATATTTTGTACGTACGTACAGCCTTCTCTAAGCTGAATAGCCCATCTCTGTAAAGCTGCCTATCCTCCTCAGGATCCTAGCATTTTCATCCATCCATCGATGACTCGCGCTTTGTTTACGATTACGAGATTGCTTAATCCTTTGGTTTTGTCGCGCCACTGAGCGTGGATATTGGCGCATAACACTGACTATCACAATTAGTTATCCATTGAAACAAAACATTTCAAAAAGTTTGTATATGCTCTCTATATGCCATAAAATAATTACTAAAACATATGGAATTGGTAAAAAAAACAGTATGACAGCACTGAAATGTATTAACACAAACACAATGAATAAAGAAATAAATACATAATAATAATAAATAATATATGAATAAATAATTGCAATAAAAAATCAGATAATATGTCGTAACGTTATGCTTAAAGCAGTTTATAAAGTACTAACATTCATAACTAAAACAGCAGAGAGAATAAAAATATATTATGGATATTTTCTTTAGTAATGGCACTATCAAACGCTGCGTTCAGAGGGTGTGCCTGATTGAGTTTTATTTCAGAGGCTTACCTCTTTAGGGCGACATAATACAATTTCGCAACATTCGCTTATGTGAGGAATAAATTACAGTGACGGGTATTTGTCCTTTGACAGATCCGGAAAAGTTTGTCAATTGGGGGACTCAACACTTCCATGTTGCGTAGTCCGTGATTGTCAACAATTGTGCAACCCCGCTGTCGGAATTACTTTTTCGTGTACATTCCATAACAAATTGCTGTGTTCTGCATTAGAACCATGGGTTCCACAGATACGATATTTTTGTGTATGTCAAGATGATATATACACGTATGTAGTTACATAAACACACAGGCATGCGCGCGCGTACACACACAAGCGCGCAAACACAAACATGCACTCAAAATTGTATATGCTCTCACAGTCACACACTGAAACACCTCCACCCTGTACATACATATAAATGCATACAAACATGCATTTGTGTATACATGTTTACATACACACACTCTCTCTCTCACACACACACACACACACACACACACACACACACACACACACACACACACACACACACACACACACACACACACACACACACACACACATAATTACACACGTCACTATTCGCGAGATGGCGCCACATTACACTGCTCATTCACTCATCACTTCGTAGGGCAGTCGTCCAGAAAGCATTTCAAACCCAACCCTTGTCAAAACTAACCGTGAGTTTTGTATATAACTGACATTAACCCAAACCCGAGCTTGACCTAATACTATGACATATACAACGGCAATTTCAACCTTAATACAGCTTAACTTAACTTAATAATCGTATAAATATATATTTTTAAACAAAATTGGACGCATTCAATTGTAATTCAATTGTAATTATAAATATAATTTTAAATGATATTTTAGTCCTCTTATAGTGTATGTCTATTTTAAAGGACATTCTTTTTATTATTTATTTTATTAACTAATTTACACCACAATTGTTGTTAAATAGATAATCTATTATTGTAATGTTGTCTTTAGTTATTTACTATATTAAAATATTTAATTTTAATTTTAAAGAACATATCATGTACAATGTATATTTTATATTTATATTTTATATTTGTTTGCCGTATTCTATTTTACTGTATATTTAGGCACTATGTACGTCAACGCCAGACTACATTCCAATTTATCATGTAATGTTTACACGTTGAATATGGCAATAAAGCTTTATTATTATTATTATAACCATTTACCCCGTATGGTTTTGTCCAATAATTACCGACTAGATCCTAACATAGTACCAATAAACCTTCCTGATTTATATATATATATATTATATATATATATATATATATATATATATATATATATATATATATATATATATATATGTAATGTAATAAATTATGTATTTAAAAACGTGATCGTTATCAACTAGAAGTGGGCATGTGCGACTTACGTATCCCGCAGCAAGTCCCCCAGAAGACGTCGGGACACGCGCAGCGTCCCGCCCTGGGGCTGCCTCCGTGGTGACAGAATCTGTTGCACCCCTGTGACATCTTCGAGTCGCCAGGGCACTTCTTTCCACCGCATTTCGAGCCCCTCCCCACGCTCCGACTCCTGCTCCGTGTGCCCGCGTTGCCGCACGGGTGGTTGCAATGTCCCCACGCCGACCAGTTTTTCCACTCGCAGTTCCTCGGTGAACACCTCCTTCTCCCTCGGCTGCGCCTAAAGGGATTGAGATCGCGAACGCTGAGGGACTCCGATAGCTGAACAAGGAGTAGACTCACTACTAGCAACAGCATTAGTTGATACGCCGACATGGCGGTGATGTATCAGCTCCGCTGTCTTCTACAAGACTAGTGTGAATTGATCAATTCGCAGTGCTAGCTTTCCAGCATGTCAGCCAATCGTTCCCTCTGCTTGCAACCAATAGTATTCGACGAGACGGGTCGTGTCGACCTATCAGGATGAAGGAGTAGCATCCTGTTTACCTGACAACATAATTGCCCACACCGTGCAATGCTGTATTTCTAAGCAGGCGACTTATTAATTGTTGATTTTTTGAGACGGCGTCATATATACATCGCAGTACTGCCGCGTTCGCAGCTTCGGTTCTTTACCGGTGAGTGTTCTTATTTGTATTGTGGCCATATTCCTATGCCTGTCTTGTTCTAATTGATGAGATAACGTCACAACGTTCCGTAGATGTGTAGTCTGTGCCGGTAGTAGTTTAAGGTTCTTATTGTGTATCATTCAAGTAGTCAGCATTTTTCAAAGCACATATTCAAGCCGACGTTTCTATGCTTGAACTTAGGATGGCCAGTGCCTCGGTGATTCTCGTTCTCAATGTCCTCTACATCTTAACTGAGATTCGAGCAATGTATGGCGTGATTTCCGAATCATGAGGGAAACGAATTCCCTACTGTTGATAATCAGAGTTAATATGAACTAAACCGCCGTCGGCAAGCCAGGCGGATGTTATAACCACTACGCTTACCCCACCATGGTAACGACTACGTTTTACCACAGGCGAATTATCTCTAATCATCCACGTACGACTACTACCCTTGTCAAATCAACTGAATATTTACCTTCCCTTTGTCTAAATTACACAGTTTTAGTATTTCATGTTCTATTTTCTTGCTGTTCTGTTGCCTTGAATGTTTCTGTGATATTGGGTTTCAGGAGTCATTTTATTATTAATATTGCTATTTATGCTGATATTGATGTTTACATTGATATTGACATTGAGACTGTCATTAATATTAGCAATAATAATAATAACAGTATTAGTGGTATAAGTAGTTTTAGTAGAAGTGACAGAAGTACTGTAATATCATCAGTTCCATACATTGGGATTATATATTATATATCATTATCCAATTTCTCGGACGTCGATGAGACACTAGTCCAAGCCATATGTGTGCAAAGCCTCTCTCGCATGTTGACATAGAAGATGATAGGGGCAGCAGCATCAGGTAAGCCATGGCGGTGATTGCGATCATGTTGGTATTTATTTGATATATTTTCTTCAATATGGCTCTGTGATTGGCCTGCCTCCACTGTTGTCGATATTGTTCAAGAGTCTCCCAGGTGTCTACGGCGATGTGTGTAGCTTTCAGATGTCGTTTGACTACATCTCTGAATCGCGGCCGTTGTTCACTGTACCATGAAGACGGTTCCTTTTGGCTAATTGCCCAAAACCAACTTGTATAACTAAAGGGAAAATGTATTCATGTTTGAATATCAATATAAATCGAACAGGGTTCAATTAATAGCGGATACCTGAGGAGTCAATGGCCAGTGATATTCTTCACTTATAGCTTCAGAGCTGTATGTGTATCAATCAGAAATATTGGAATGATTCGTAACCTTATCAATCAGCCGGTTGCGGAACTACTCACTCATGCGCTCATTACTTCTAAAGTGAACACGTGCAATTCACTGCTTCACGGCCTGAAGAAAACGCAGCTAAAACATCTCCAGCGATTACAATGCACTGCTGCCAGACTTGTCACGCTCTCCAGGAAATTTACTCACATCACACTTATCCTCAAACAACTACACTGGCCACCAATCAAACGGAGGATCATCTTCAAAATCTCCATGGTTGTGTTCAAGACAATCCAAGGTGCCTTGCCTACTTACTTTTGTAGCCTTGTTAAACCGTACGAACCACTCCGTGGAAATATGCGCTCTGCAAACAAGCTGCTATTAACAGAACATAAACCTAAAAATCGTGGCAGACATGCCACATGATACGGAATACACGTATCCGATACCGATGTTGGCGCTGTTTAGTGTGATACGGCCGTACTCCGTTTTTATACGGATTTTAACTAAATTTATAGAGAAATTATTTTTAACCACATTATGCCTTGTATGCGTCACACAACTATACTGCATAATGGAATAATTGTTTACTGTTAGTGACTAAGTCAGTCGATTCGAAACGAACGAACTAAACCATCGATTATTTTTTTGAGATCCGTTTATTGTAGCGCGTAATAAATATATGACGTGCTGGTAAATAATAGTCCTGGAAACTGCGGCAGGTGGCTCAACGGGTGGGAACGGGGCGCGTGGCAGGCGCGTGACGATTGTAAAAACAGTAAAGGAAATGGAGCTCGACGCCGAGTTCAATGAAATCGCCTGCATTTCTGATTTCAAAATGTTGACGCTTGCCAGTGAAACTTCAATATACGCGCGAACTGCTGAAATAAAATGTCATTATTTGATGACACTGTCTATTTTGCGGTACGCAGTTTAAAGGTCCTGAAGTGAAGTAAAACTTCGGTAATCTTCCAGTTTACTGGCCCCCAAAATCGAAGAAAAACGTAGAAAATCCGTTTTGAAAAGCCCTTAATAACGTAGGACAGCTAACTGGAAGATCTGATTAATGATACGGATTTATACGGATTTTTACAAAAAAAGTTATGTCAAAAATACGGATTGCGATCCCAAAAATGTGGCAAGTCTGTCGTGGGGAGCGAGATCGTTCACCGTAACAGCAGCAAATGCCTGGTATACACTTCCAAACAATATCAGAGCCAGCGCAATAATCAGTATTTTCAAGACACTGCACTGAAAACACATATTTTAAAGTTTATTTTTATTTAATTATTATATATTTACATGTGGACTTCTTTTCCTGGACATGTTCTGGACGAATTGACTGTATACAATTCATGGCACTAATTTTAAAACTATTTTCCTTAGATACAAGCAGCTGTTTTGTTATTGTACATAATTTATTTTATAAATTTTACTTTACACTAGTAATGATGTCACTGTTTGTATTACTACTATATTGAATGGTAATTATATAATGTTGTTAGTCTAAATGTCCCTTTATTAACAATAATAATATTGTTTTAGCATGGTGTTTATATCTGTATAATGAAGACAGTGATGTAAAAGCGCCATGAGCGCCATCACGTTTTTCATTATTATTATTATTCCTTGTCATTGTCCCATTTCTAGCTACGTGGATGCGCGCCTGGTCGTAACTGTTGGTTGTCAGTTGTGCTAGAACGAGATATGAACATAGAGAAGATAGTTTAGGGGAACGAAAAACTCCAACTGCGGCCAACCTCCCAGAAGAACTAAATATCTACAATGTCGACAATGTTGTTGAAAAAAAACATATCGCAGCCTGTACACCAATTTCGGAACTGCACCCTTGTCGTGACTGTCATTTAGTCTCTGTAACTTCACGATGTCTGAAGACTGGGACATATTCAACTACTATTGCGGCATGTTACTCTCTTGTATGCATAGTTCGGAACTTTGCAAATGTCCCTCTATATATGGCTGTGTATTAATGTTCTTCCGTTGATTGCATACTTGTTGAAAGCGTCCCGGGGAAATCCATATGAAAATGTACAAAACGTCGGGATACGACAAGTAATAAATTATTTATTTAATTTTTTTTATTTAAGTATGATCATGATCTACAATAACAGAGCCTGTGCGACTTACGTTGGCCGCAGCAAGTCCCCCAGAAGACGTCGGGACACGCGCAATCTCCCGCCCTGGGGCTGCCTCCGTTGTGACAGAATCTGTTGCACGCCCGTGAGCCCCTCGAGCCGCCAGTGCACGCCGCTCCACCGCAGGACGGGCCCCGACGCACGCTCCGACTCCTGCTCTGTATGCCCGCGTTGCCGCACGGGTGATTGCAGGGTCCCCACGCCGACCAGTTGTTCCACTCGCAGTTCACTCGTGAACAGCCCCTTCTCCGTCTGCGCCTCCAAAATCCAGATTCCGATAACTGAACAAGGAGTAGACTCACTACAAGCAACAGCAGTAGTTGATACACCGACATGGCTGTGTTGTTTCAGCGCTGTTGTTGTCTACGAGACTAATGTGAATTAATGAATTCACAGAGCCAGCTTTCCAGGATATCAGCCAATCCTTCCGTCTGTTTACAATCAACAGTATTCGACCGGACGTTTCGTGTCGACCTATCACGATTAGCATCCTGTTTATATGAAAAGGGAATTACCCACACCGTGCAAAGTTGTACTTCCATGCAGGCGATGTGCTACGTGAGTGTTGCTAATCGTTGATTTCGTGAGACGGTGTCACATTCCACGCAGTACTGTCGCTTTCGCAGATTCGGTTCTTGACCGGTGAGTGGTCTTATTTGTCTTGTGTTTGCTTTACAGTGGCCATATTCCTATTCGTTTCTCTAACTTCACGGTGTCGGAAGACGGGAGCATATTCAATCACTATTTCAGCACGTTACGCTCGCGCATGCATAGTTCGGCATATTGCAAATGTCCCTCTATATCCGGCTGTGTATTTATGTTCTTCCGTTGATAGCATAATTGTTGAAAGCGTCCCGGGGAAATCCAGATGAACATGCAGAAAACGTCGGGATACGATAATTACTAAATTATGTATTTAGCAATATGATCATTATGTAATAATAATAATATTTTATTTGTAAAGCGCTGTATAACCGGAAAGATATCCGCTCAGAGGCGCATAAAATACATTGTAATACATATACATATAAATAATATTCATAATCAGTTAAACTAGTACGTAAAGACGGAATGTTAACAGAAAATAAATAGATTATTAAAATAAAACTTCTAAAAGTCCTAGTTCATAAGCCAATCTCATCAGCAATAAATAGATAAAATAAAATAATAAATATATAATAAAATATATTAATAGCTTAATAATAAAGTAAGTAAAAAAATTGCAAAACTATAATTACAGTTCAAATAAATTCATTATAAAATACCATACAAGTAATGCACAAATGCTGCCTTCAAAAGATGTGTTTTAAAGTTGGACTTAAACAGTTTAAGTGAGTCTATTAGGCGCAGACTGTCCGGTAGATCGTACACGACGGAGCCGTCACAGAAAAGCCACGCCGATCACAGCGTTCTAAATTGTGGCGTGGTACTCGCAGGAGACGACTTCCGGCGGAGATAAGCTATATGCTACTACATGAACAGAACCTCTGCCACTTACGTTGGCCGCAGCAAGTCCCCCAGAAGACGTCGGGACACGCGCAGTATCCCGCCCTGGGGCTGCCTCCGTTGTGACAGAATCTGTTGCACGCCCGTGAGCCCCTCGAGCCGCCAGTGCACGCCGCTCCACCGCAGGACGGGCCCCGTCGCACGCTCCGACTCCTGCTCTGTGTGCCCGCGTTGCCGCACGGGTGGTGGCAATGTCCCCACGCCGACCAGTTGTTCCACTCGCAGTTCACCCGTGAACAGCACCTTCTCCAAAACCACGACTCCGACAACTGTACTACGAGTAGAATCACTACTATCGGCAGCAGTTGATGATATGATGACATGACTGTGTTGTTGCGTCACTGCTGTCTTCTACACAACTAACCAAAACAATCGAAGCGGTAGTGATAACGTTCCCGGATATCGTTTTAATGTGCTTACTAATAGGGTAAATTTGTTCACCTGCCGACAACCAATGACGTCCAAACATTGGCAAACAGATTACCTGCCACGTGAGTTTTACTCATTGTTGATTCGTATGATCGTATCATACTCAGCAGCGGCATGATTGCCGCTTTCGCAAATACGGGTTTTCGTCGGTGAGTGTTCATATTTTCCTTGTCGTGGTTGCTTTGCAATGACCCAATACGCATTCGTGTCTTGCTATACTATATACATAGTTGTTGCGAGCCACTGGGAATGTTTTATATGAGTCTAGTCTATTCATATAGCATTAACAGTGTCCGACTGAACGTTTGACGTCTCAGTCAAATAGTCAGCCTTTTTCAAAACATTATCGCCTGGCGACCTTGCTATGCCGTCACTGTGTGTGAGATCTCTCCTAAAGTGAGGATAGAGCGACGTCTAGCGTGATTCCCGAGTAACGCGGAAACAAAATCCCACTGTTTAGAGCCAGATTTTACATAAAATATATTATGCGTGCCCGGTCAGGATAATAAACTACGGTCATTCGCGTGCTAGGGGGATGTCATAACTAGAATACTACCGCGCGCATCCTCGATAACGACCACGTTCTACCAAAGGTACCTTAGCTCCTACGCCACCGCGTACGTTTCATTGTTCACGAAGATAATATGTAACGTAGTTTCTCTTCGATGTCGTCAGCAAAGAAAATGTCGTAATTTGTGTATCCTCTTTATTTCTACAGCAGTTGTATGTATTAGTTAACAACCTTTGGTATATCAATGAAAATAGGAAAGATGAATCATTTTGTTTTGTTATTTCACTGAATTCTAATTTTTGAATGATAGTTAGCAACACAGTTGTCATTTCAGTATTATTGAAACTATTATTATTTATAACAATATTATTAATAATAAAATGTCATACAGTATTATTGGTTATAACATCCATGTATCTAAATGGTAATGTAAAGAAAAACCTGCGTTTGACAATAATAGTGACGCAGTGAATTTTTCACAATTTTTTTCGTTGTATTAAGTTATAGGAATGAGTATGTGTAAATTTATAGTTGCGTACGGTTATGCACTAATCAGGAGAGGACACAAGAGTCTGTAAACACTTACATGCCTATGCACACACATGCACACACACACACACACACACACACACACACACACACACACACACACACACACACACACACACACACACACACACACACACACACACACACACACACACACACACACACACACACGCACCACACACACGCACCACACACACACTCAAACATTTTATATTACACATATACATACATATATAGACATGCCACATGATATGGATTACCCGGATCTGATACGGATTTTGGCAGTTTTTTAAATGGTACGGCTGTACTCCGTTTTGATACGGATTTTAACTACATTTATGGAGAACAGATTTTTAGCCACATTATGCCTTGTATGCGTAACAAAATTATACTGCATAATGGAATAATTGTTTGCTTTTAGTGACATAGTCAATCGATTCGAAACGAACGAACTAAACCACCGAATGGTTTATTGTAGCGCGTAATAGATGGCGTACTGGTAAATTTTAGTTCTGAAAAATGCGGCAGGTGGCTCAACGGGTGTGAACAGGGCGCGTGGCAGGCGCATGACGATTATAAATAGCAGTAGAGGAAATGGAGCTCGATGCCGAGTGCAACGAATTGCAGTTCGCAGTTTAAACATGCTGAAGTGAAATAAAACTTCGGGAATTTTGCAGTAAACTGGACCAACGATCGAAAACAAAAGTGGAAAACCCGTTTTAAAAAGGCTTAAATAACTTACGCCAGTTAACTGGAAAATCTGATTAATAATACTGATTGATATGGATTCTTACAAAACGTATGTTCAAAAATACGGATTGCCATCCCAAAAATGTGGCATGTCTGCAAACATACAAACATATATACATACATAAACACATACAGTTGATTCACATATATGTATGTATGCACATAGGTAATTGCTCGCACATACACACACGCACACACATACACTAAAAGCCTAATAGTGATGTTTTATAATTGGCACTAACCAAAAATTTGCCTATAATTTAATGTACCTATAAATAAACGTACATTAATAACGTCATCACTAGTGTACTATATGTGGACAGTAATCCTGTTACGCGTCTGATTAATTGTTGTCTACATGACCCGAGCGTATGCGACTTACGTTGGCCGCAGCAAGTCCCCCAAAAGACGTCGGGACACGCGCAATCTCCCGCCCTGGGACTGCCTCCGTTGTGACAGAATCTGTTGCACGCCTGTGAGCCCCTCGAGCCGCCAGTGCACGCCGCTCCACCGCAGGACGGGCCCCGTCGCACGCTCCGACTCCTGCTCTGTGTGCCCGCGTTGCCGCACGGGTGGTTGCAGGGACCCCACGCCGACCAGTTGTTCCATTCGCAGTTCACCCGTGAACACCCCCTTCTCCGTCTGCGCCTCCAGAATCCAGACTCCGATAACTGAACAAGGAGTAGACTCACTACTAGCAACAGCATTAGTTGATACGCCGACATGGCTGTGCTGTCACGGGTCTGCTGTCTTCTATACGACTAACGTGAATTCACGAGTCGACTCGGCGTGCCAGAATGTATTTTTAGTCCACTTAGTGACAAAAACTATTCTTCCGAAAGTTGACAACGAATGGTGTTCAACCGGACCTGCCGAGTGAACCAATCACGGTGAAATGGAGCGTCCTGGTTAGCACTAAATATAATTACGCGTACCGGACATTGTGCAATTCGAACGCAGGGTGCGCGTGTGTTATTAATTGTTGTTTCGTCTGACACCGCCATACGACACGAAGTGCAGCTACGTTCGGAGACGCCTGTGAGTGCCCTTATTTTACTTGTCGTGATAGCATTGTCATTACCATACCGCGTTGTGTTCTTGTTGTTTCGAGCACTCGGAAAATGTTCTATTAACTGGCTAGTATGTCAATGTAATAACTGCATTGCTATATGTGGTCTTTTGCTATATGTTATTCAACTTAACATACTTTAGCAGAATATTATCTCTAAGCCAACGTTTCAATGTTGGTAGTAAGTATGATCATTGTCAGGGTGCTTGTCACCCTTACTGCTTATGTTACGTGTAACATTGAAACGGGACCGACGTTGATGTGAATTGTGCATTGTGTATGAAAGTTAATTCAGAACTCAATGTATTCAGATAACTGTACTCAGAACATTGTTATCACCAATAAAACATAATCAAAAATGCAAATTTAACTACAATACTACAAGCTAGAATGTTTGAAAGGGGGTAAATTATAAGTCTATGATTATGTAATATTTATGTTTCCATTAAAATTGTGATATTAATTGCATTATAATCATTGAGTTTCATTTGAGAAATAGACCAGTATCAAAGCAGTTATGGTTCGAACAAACAAAACGGCATGTGCAGTAGCCAGCCCGTGGTGTGTCTCCGTTGTGACAGACCCCGTTGCAGTCATTTGAACAAATCGCACACGGCGCGCCATAGCAGGTAGCACTGGCATCAATGGTCCGTCAGCGGGTTTGCACGCCGGCATTGCCGCACAGGTGATTGCACGGGGCCCATGCTGACTATTTGTTCAGGGCACAAATTTGTTCCAGGCCCAATTCCGCCGGCAATAGCCCAAACCTCGTATGTCCCTCCAAACTCTCATAGTAACTTGTCCGAACAGTATTAGTATCAGCTCCAGAACAAGCATGTATCGATGTTTAGCAAAATGTCTGTTAACTGGCGTTAAATAGCCGCGCTGAATTTCGCAAACTGGCGCTATTGTTATATTTGACATTCACTCTAACTGTGTGTTTAGGTTATAGGATCCACAAACTGTGGTGACCCAGACAGGTTTTCATCAGTAGTTGTTGGTGATACGTCCTTTCTGTGTATGTAGCAAATGCTTCGCTTAATACTTAGGTATTAATGAGACAACATTCTACAACATGCATAGCTTAGTATAGTTATAAGGATGACATTTGGTCGTAGATCGTTTGGTGTCTGAAACGGTCACACGTGGCTGCACTTGACACCAGCAATTGCTGGTGAAGTCACGCATGGATGCACTTGTCATCAATCAGCGTTGAGTACCTGATTTGCCACATTACAACGTAGCCAACAAACCACCAGCTGGTGTATATTTGCAACACCTGTCTCATGCGAATATATTGTCGTACAGGTCGTTACTGTGGTGAATGTTGCAACCGGTAATCATCACACCAGCGAAAACGAACGAAAACATTATGAAATTAAATACGTGTTATCAACACATAAAAAAATATGCCAGAAATGACTAACCATATACCTTATATACCCTATCAGAAATAAATAGGCAATTTGATTTATTTGGGCGATGCAGGCTATTTTACATTGATTTGCGTTCGATGTAGTTGATTTCGGTAGACCTGGATATTAATATGTATAGATATTCTTGGCGGAAAATAACATATGGTGTTGGGTATTTTGAGGTTAAATGATTGCAAAATCAATTAGTAACAGCTCTAGCGATATAGGTGACAAACTCATACCGGTTAATGCCACTGATGGTACCATTCTCATTCAGCACTCCGTCTTAATTCTTAACCACAATACCAATCGCATTGCATAAAGAAGACAATACTCATACTCATTATATATCATGTACAAAATAAAATGTTAAAATGTCAGAGTAATGAAAAAATATATAATATATACATAATATATATAATATATATATATATATAATATATATATATATATATAATATATATATATATATATATATATATAATATATATATATATATATATATATATATATATATAATGCACATAGTCACAAACACACAGTCACACACACGTGCGCACGCACACACACACATGGTCATAAAAATATGTTGACACTATTTGTGTAAATATATAATGTGTGTCTTATCTTGGTAAGACAACAAGTATCCGGGTCCGTATTCATATACATCGCCGTTTGTTCTGCCATATCCAAGACGGAATAACGAAACTGTTTACACAATGATGCACTTTCCCAACACGGATCTGAGACACATGCAAACATGTATCTTTGGCACACACTTCGAGTCGCGTGTGTCTGTATTTGATTTAGGTCATAACAATTGAATACTGTTTCGGAAACTACAGTGTTCATATAACAAACATTGTTAACACATGTCTTACTGTTGATACTGACATAGTTTCGTTCTGTATCTGGATTTATTCACCATAACCGGCATTTTCATGCATACTGTTCGTGATTTTCTGGATGTATCCGTATATTTTGCTAATTTCATCCAGTGTGTGCTAGCTGTAATAAATAGTGGTCAAACAATATTAGTCAACAGGGTTCGATCTGACTTTCACGATTTTACTGTGTTTTCGTAGAATTTCAGGGTCACGCCTTTGCTTTTCCTAAGCATCCAGTTTCAACACATTTTGAAATTAGTCAAAACATGAAAGTCGTGTCATAGGTAATATCTTGTATTCATAAATGTGCATTTTCCCAAACATTTCTTGACTTAATTAGACTGCTTTGAGTAGTTTGTTTCGCAATTTCCGAACCGCGAATATAATATTGTGTGCAAAAAGTGATCGCAGCTAGATTGCAAACGCAAATTGTATTTATACAGTAATTACTGTAGTAATAATAATAATAATAATAATAATAGCAACACTTACAACAATGACCATAATATTATTATTATTATTATTATTATTATTATTATTATTATTATTATTATTATTATTATTATTATTATTATTATTATTATTATTATTATTATTATTATTATTATTATTATTATTATTATTATTATTATTATTATTATTATTATTATTATTATTATTATTATTATTATTATTATTATTATTATTATTATTATTATTATTATTATTATTATTATTAGTATTAGTATTAGTATTAGTATTAGTATTAGTATTAGTATTAGTATTAGTATTAGTATTAGTATTAGTATTAGTATTAGTATTAGTATTAGTATTAGTATTAGTATTAGTA
Source organism: Oasisia sp. SBJ-2009 (assembly GCA_964017155.1). NCBI lineage: Eukaryota > Metazoa > Annelida > Polychaeta > Sabellida > Siboglinidae > Oasisia > Oasisia sp. SBJ-2009. Next base: position 4,584,475 of record OZ024865.1, on the reverse strand, counting down.
TTAGTATTAGTATTAGTATTAGTATTAGTATTAGTATTAGTATTAGTATTAGTATTAGTATTAGTATTAGTATTAGTATTAGTATTAGTATTAGTATTAGTATTAGTATTAGTATTAGTATTAGTATTAGTATTAGTATTAGTATTAGTATTAGTATTAGTATTAGTATTAGTATTATTATTAGTATTAGTATTAGTATTAGTATTAGTATTAGTATTAGTATTAGTATTAGTATTAGTATTAGTATTAGTATTAGTATTAGTATTAGTATTAGTATTAGTATTAGTATTAGTATTAGTATTAGTATTAGTATTAGTATTAGTATTAGTATTAGTATTAGTATTAGTATTAGTATTAGTATTAGTATTAGTATTAGTATTAGTATTAGTATTAGTATTAGTATTAGTATTAGTATTAGTATTAGTATTAGTATTAGTATTAGTATTAGTATTAGTATTAGTATTAGTATTAGTATTAGTATTAGTATTAGTATTAGTATTAGTATTAGTATTAGTATTAGTATTAGTATTAGTATTAGTATTAGTATTAGTATTAGTATTAGTATTAGTATTAGTATTAGTATTAGTATTAGTATTAGTATTAGTATTAGTATTAGTATTAGTATTAGTATTAGTATTAGTATTAGTATTAGTATTAGTATTAGTATTAGTATTAGTATTAGTATTAGTATTAGTATTAGTATTATTACTATTACTATTACTATTACTATTAATATATTTTTACTACAGTAGTTATGTTTATTATAGTTATTATTGTTATTACAATTGTTGTTACCATTGTTATTGTTATTGTTATTATTATTCCCATCACGGTCGCAAGCAAAATGCACTTATGTAACATTTATTTATTCATTTGATGCAGTTTCATCGCATGAACGAAACATGATCCGTCACGCATGGACGACTTTGTCATGGCTGCTGTTGACATCATTACTGCTAGTTGTCGTCGATGCTGCAAGCCACGAATATGGTTAGCAAAACGTATTTGTCAGTTACCCGAAATACATATACCTCGTAGTTGAGATAATAGTATGTATAAATAAACAACATCAATAGTTTTAATTTGTTTTGTTGTACAACTGCTTTTAATATTAATTATTGTCTTCATATGGCGACATATTAACACATATGTTTCTTAAGTATATTCTTTTATATAAATACACACTATTTCTAAGACATGTAGTGTAAGTGTTCTTTTCAGCAAATACTACGTAGCAGATTGTGTTATGCTCCATTAATTTGAATGTATTCAGCTTGCGCGATTCGTTTAAAAACTACACAATACAAAAGTATATATCATTTGCTAACATACACTTTTGCAGACACTACCGAATATGGTGGCAGCTACACTGACATAGTGAGGTAAGCCGTACACAATTTCTCTATACAAAATTCAAAAGGTAGTTCCCTTATAGGGCGGTGACCTCTCTATCACGGTTAATGCGGCTTCATGGAAAGCGTTACTGCACTGGTATACTACTGGAATAAAGCAATTTAATGAAATGTTATGCAGTATATGGGATACAAATTGTAATTGCGTGAATATTAACTGGAATCTCAATAACATAATGTTTTATTATTATGTTTTTGTTTTGACATGCGAGACGTCATCCTGCAATTCATATTTAGGCGTTTAAGCCGCAATAAAAAAATCGAATTGCGGAAATTATAATTTCGCGGACAATATATCAAAACGCATAATTTATACTGCTCATGAGAAAACACTGTTCAAATTGTAAACTTGTCACGTATTTTAACGGTATTAGCTACGTTCAACGTGCATAAAATTGTGTGTGTGTGTGTGTGTGTGTGTGTGTGTGTGTGTGTGTGTGTGTGTGTGTGTGCGTGTGAGTGTGTGTGTGTGTGTGTGTGTGTGTGTGTGTGTGTGTGCGTGTGAGTGTGTGTGTATATATATATATGTATATTATATATATATATATATATGTATATGTATATGTATATGTATATATATATATATATATATATATATATATATATATATATATATATATATTGTAGAATATAATATAAACAACTTTCTATTATAATTATAATTTGATACATTATGATTACATATAACTGCATACGATAATTTCGATTTCAGAAGTCGTCAGCGCCGCAGCTGCGATGAGCCGTACACAATGAGCAACTTCATCCGGTTGATAAAGAAGATCGAGACCAACAATCCGTCCGTTCCCACCAAACGTGTGTCTTCCTACCTACGCGGCCTGGCCTACAATGCTCTCTCGTGGAGGCTGTCGTGCGGGAAACATGAGACTGATCTGAAAACGGGTCTAACGAACGCGGAAATTGATCTATTGAAGACGATGATTGGACACGATTCGAACAGCACGACAGGTCTCGAAAAAGGTGTTCTTCTGGCAAATGCCGGAACTGTTGCTGTCGGTCACGTCATCACCGGTATTGACTGCGGCGGATTCAACCGTGACACACACGTGACGACTGCGGGAGTCATTGGTCTTACGTCGGACATCGACAACTTATTTCAAGCAACGATCTCCGGCGACATCGGACAGACAACCCTCTTGCACTACGCGTACCCAAAGCGGTTTCCCCTGCTGGGACCGTCCGGGAATTGGGACAGCACCACGTGTCCCCGTGTTTATACAATGCACCCAAAAGCAGCGTCAGAACTGACCGATGCAGAGATACTCGGCGACATGGACGGCGCGATTCTGGGCACGATAATACCGTCGATTAAGGATAAGCCGATGAGTGAAATACTCCACGAGTACTACGAAAGCAGCGGGATCCACACAGGTGGAAAGATTTTTAAGGCTGCAGATAATGCTGAAATATTTGGGGAATTGATATCGAACGACGATCTAGAGGCACAATCGGTGTCGTTCACTAAGGCTTTCTATAATTCAAAACAACTAATGCATCCGCTTACCAACATTTACAATGGGATGTCTAGAGCGAAGCTAATGAAGAAAGTTCCATCAACCGTGAGAACGTTATTCAAAAAGCTGTACTCGTCTTGTCCTGGTGTACTAAAGAAGAAATACACCATAGGTTATTTCATTGGTCTGGTGAAGCAACTGGAAAAAGAAACCGGCTTTGGCATCAGGGATATGGCTTTTGCTCTCCTGAGGGAGAGTAAGTATGTCTTCCCGCTCTATCTAGTGAATTTAGCTGACATTTCCGGTTATTCCTACACGAGTAGTTTCGCCTCGTACGTGGTGCGAGATATGGTGACACACCGGTTCGCAAACAATGACAAAAAGAGAGAATTGGGCGTCGTCGATGCAGGTGGAGAGGCCGTGACCATCGAATCAGTTCTCGCCGGGGTGTTCGCTGGAGCTGCCTATAAGGCAAAACCATCTGGGGAAATGAGCGAACACGCCTTATCCGCCCTACATAAATTGACGTTGGCTGGTTCACTAACATCCGCCGCCGACAAGCGAGGGATGGCTAAGAGAACGTCAAAGGGGATAATGGGTACAATGGGATACTGGGATAGTTCAAGATGTCCTCCAGAATATCGATATCGGACAATTATAAAGGTTGGTCAACACACGACAAGGGCTGAACTGTTGGGTGGAATCGATGGTTTTGTGACGGGGAAAAAGCTGTCCAGATGGTTGTTAGACGAAACAAATATCAAGTTGAGTTCCGTCTTAGAAGGCTATTATGGTTCCGGTTACAAATCCGTCTCCAGCAAAGACAGACTGGAACAGTTCAATACATTGATTGTCAACAAAAACAATTTGTTCCGGCGAATCAAGCAGGACTGCAAGACAACGGATTGCCAGCAAAGTGCGCAGGATATCGCGAACATGTTCTACAAAACAATGGAGACATCGACTGGTGAGTAATTTTAATCCGTAACAATGCATCAATTTTCTGTATTGTTTATGTTAAATAATAACGCTCTACACTGTGCGTCCATACCGGTTTGCGCGTAAGCTGTTGTGCGTGTGTGCGTGTTCGTTAGTATTTACGATAAGGTACGTTTTTCTTTACCTGACTATGTATTTGCGATAAAGTACGTTTTTCATTAACTAGCTATGTATGTGCCTTATTTTATTTCGTATATTTACATTGCTACATACATACTACTTAATACATCAGCATGGCTGCGTATATTTCAGTTGATGCAAGGACTGGATCACGATTCCTGGCCGACTACAGGACGCTAGTGGCAACATACCCGGGCGACACAGCGATGGGAGGCCAAATCAGCGGAGACAACCTGCGCAAGAAACTCACCGGGAACAGGAAGTTGACGGCAGTGACAACACTCGCGGCCATAGATGGTCTGCGCATGTCCTACATGCTCAACCAGTTGGACGGTCATCATATTCCAAAGACACAGTCTCAGGGGGCATTAATCGGAACCGACAACAAGGTGTATATATACGATCTGACAGCGCTGAAGACGTATCTGACAAAGACGTACAAAGACCCGCCACAGACGGCCCCATCAGTCGCAGCGTTAAAAGGCCAGCGAGGTATCATGATGCTCGATGTCTCTCAGTCAGACGGCAGTGCTGGCTCCGTCGGACTGTGGGACGGCAGCAAGATGCATCAGATAAAAGACTACACAAAGACAACTTCTGTCCGGGGTGTCACTTTCTGGAAAGTGAAAGGTATGATGTCTTCTTTATGGTTTTTCACTCACAACTGCCTTGACCAGTACGATATGGTGCAGGTGCATTGTCACAATGTGTCACTGCTCCGGCATGAATCGTCTTCTGAGAAGTAGTCCGTGGAGTGGTT
>OZ024865.1:4547212-4574712 GCA_964017155.1 Oasisia sp. SBJ-2009 | reverse complement strand
TGGTGGATCGATTTGAATCGGTTTGGATCGCGTTGGATCAGTCAGTCGGTCGGTCGGTCGGTCGGTCGGTCGGTCGGTCGGTCGGTCGGTCGGTCGGGCGGGCGGGCGGTCGGTCGGTCGGTCGGGCGGGCGGGCGGGCGGGCGGGCGGGCGGGCGGGCGGTCGGGCGGTCCATCGGACAGTCGGTCGGTCGGTCGGTCGGTCGGTCGGTCGGTCGGTCGGTCGGTCGGTCGGTCGGTCGGTCGGTCGGTCGGTCGGTCGGTCGGTCGGTCGGTCGGTCGGTCGGTCGGTCGGTCGGTCGGTCGGTCGGTCGGTCGGTCGGTCGGTCGGTCGGTCGGTCGGTCGGTCGGTCGGTCGGTCGGTCGGTCGGTCGGTCGGTCGGTCGGTCGGTCGGTCGGTCGGTCGGTCGGTCGGTCGGTCGGTCGGTCGGTCGGTCGGTCGGTCGGTCGGTCGGTCGGTCGGTCGGTCGGTCGGTCGGTCGGTCGGTCGGTCGGTCGGTCGGTCGGTCGGTCGGTCGGTCGGTCGGTCGGTCGGTCGGTCGGTCCGTCGGTCGGTCGGTCGGTCGGTCGGTCGGTCGGTCGGTCGGTCCGTCGGTACGTCGGTCCGTCGGTCGGTCGGTCCGTCGGTCCGTCGGTCCGTCGGTCCGCCGGTCCGTCGGTCCGTCGGTCCGTCGGTCCGTCGGTCCGTCGGTCCGTCGGTTAGTCTATAAGTGTGGTTGCTTCATGTTTCAGGGTCGCCAATGGACGAAGGAAACCAACAAATGCCTGATGAGCAAGTTGCTGCCGCTCTACAGACAATCTTCCATCTTGTGCATCGAGCTGCACTCTGTCTTGTTCCAAGACCGCGTCGACTGTCTCGTCGACTCCGGCTTCTGCCGCGTCACCGACTCGACCCACAACCGCTGGGCCATCGATCGCGGCACTGACCTCGCCTCGTACCCAGCACTGCTGCCAGACAAGGCTGGGCTCTCGATGGCTGGGCGGGAATACTTCTACCGCGAGTTGTCGTCTTTCCGCCGTCTGATGGGATACGCCAACATCGCTTGTTACGTCAAAGGACTGAAGCAACATGAGACGTTTTACGCGCGAGTGCGCACAGAGTCTGGGTACAGACTGATGGAGCAGAACTGACGGAATAATGGTTTATACATGTGCGTGTGTGTGTGTACGTGTGTGTGTGTGTGTGTGTGTGTGTGTGTGTGTGTGTGTGTACGTGTGTGTACGTGTGTGTGTACGTGTGTGTGTGTGTGTGTGTGTGTGTGTGTGTACGTGTGTGTGTGTGTGAGTGTGTGTGTGTGAGTGTGTGTGTGTGTGTGTGTGGGTGTGTGTGTGTGCGTGTGTGCGTGTGCGTGTGCGTGTGCGTGTGCGTGTGCGTGTGCGTGTGCGTGTGCGTGTGCGTGTGCGTGTGCGTGTGCGTGTGCGTGTGCGTGTGCGTGTGCGTGTGAGTGTGAGTGTGTGTGTTTGTGTGCGTGTTTGTGTGCGTGTGCGTGTGCGTGTGCGTGTGCGTGTGCGTGTGCGTGTGAGTGTGCGTGTGTGTTTGTGTGTGTGTGTGTGTGTGTGGGTGTGCGTGTGTGTGTGTATGTGTGTGTATGTGAGTGTGTGTGTTCGTGCGTGCGTGTGTGTGCGTGTGAGTGTGCGTGTGCGAGTGTTAATGTATGTGCGTGTGCGTGCGTGCGTGTGTGTGTGTTTTTGCGTTTGAATGTATGTAATTGTGTATGTATTTGTGTAAGTTTGTGCATGTGTGTGCTTATATGTGTGTATGTGTCTGCGTATGTGCCCTCCGCATGCATGCGTGCGCGTGTGTTGTCTACAAGAGAGTATGTATTATACTGGTTTACTGCATGCTTTACAATTATAATCTAGGACCCGTGTCCGGTTCAACTGTGCGACGGTCTCTCACGGCAGGATGTATCATGTAACACGGACGCGAATGACATTCCTCGACCTACAATAGAAAGGCCTGTGTTTGCCAGATAACTTTCAATCAACGCCTTCCCATTAACTTTGCATGACCATCCACACTAGGCGTAAACTACCACGCAAGCACTGGTGGACGTGACCTTGTTATGACTCATGGCGGCCGTGTCCCGCGTTATACAGTAACACTGTCTACGCGACATCACAGTTCCACTCGTTCAAAGTCGCGGGTGTCGTATATTGGAAAAATCTATTTTCGGAATATTAATTATCATGGTGAGACTTGTCTCGAAGCGTGTCTTCATGTTTGTTGTCACTACAGCTAACAAGTATTCCTTTCGCGCCTTTCGCATTATGTAACCAATCTTCTTTCTATTCATTCCTGTCCGATCGCGCGTTCACTCCCCGTGTTTGTCTGCCTTGCAATGTGTTGTAACACGCTTTCTTTGCGTGTAGTTCTCGCATACTTATTATATGTCCAAGTGTGTATTTATAATTACTGAATATAGTTTGTAATGGAATTAATGTTATAACATGTCTTGTTTGGCATTGTCCTCCATGAGATAACGTCCCCTGAACGTGAATCGTTACTACCTTCCATTTTTGCTGCACGATGACGGCCCCTATTTAGCCATGTACAAAATAGCGAGCTTCATGTATTTGTACTATATTGCTATTTATAAATCAGATATATGCATTATTTCACCAGGGAAACATTTCGTGCATAATCTAACATGTGTATGTGTGTGTGTGTACTTTAATAAAATGACAATGACTCACATGTGATATATTGTTAGTATTATTCACTGATACCGCTGGTCTGCCAACATTCTTTGTGTGTAAATATGTAGCATATTAACACGCAATATCACCGGTTGCTTACATAGAATAATGTCTAGATAAACGGGGTCATAAAACGGCAATGAAAAGGTAACGTGCTGGGTCAAGTCCTGATAATTATTCACACCGTATACCACTCGCACCTTGGCAAAGACGAATCCCGCAAATGGACTAAATAAAGCCAGGTAGACCCAAGACTTGTTGGATGAAATTCAACGCCGAAGAAATGAAGACTCGTGAGACTAATGAAGCGGAAACCTGCAAACAATAAATTGCATTGGAGAAACGTCGTTACTGTTGCAGCCCTACCCTATAAACAAGCAAACAAGTGCAGTCACTTTGGTGAACGGAATACATCATACATTTACGATGAAATTCGCGAAATGACTGCGCAGTCCAGCACAGCAAACTCTCATATCTAGACCAAAGTGGATGCCATTATGTCTCTGTCATGAATATTCGACTATGCCCGCGTTGAATTTGCCGCAGTCGATTCTGTAAAACGCAAGAGTAATGTCTCTGCGCGAGCTGGTGACATAAGTCGGTCAAGCAAGAAATACTGCGTAATACCAAGTCTGAGCGCATAGAACCCGGCGACATCGAGGGAGGCATAAATTGTGGCAAAAAGTGTTCGACGAAAGAAAAGTCCATGTCACATGAGCGTAATGTTCGCATGGACACCGCCGTAATATAACACATCAAATATGCGCTCTGCACGTCAAGTCAAGGTAAACTGAATAGAAGCCATGACGTGTAGTTTAGTTAAAGTCGTGCGGGTGTGTACTGTGTCCTGGTTGGTGTCCTTGTAACGTGTGTGTTGTTAATGCACCAAGGCGCCGCCGTTGTCGTCAGGGTCAAGTCGGTATAAATATAACACCGGGCAATGGATGTAAGCAAATTTATTTCCCGACCTTGTGCACAATGTTTTTTTATGTGTACATATGCATTGATGACCGGGTTGCACTCCGAATATGTATTGCGTAAAACGCTAGATCTTCTGCGTTTAGCATTTTCATCCCTAGCGCCAGGGGCCCCCATAATTCGGTTATTCCCCCTCCCTCTAAATATCTTTCGGCAAACGTAACGCACAATAACGTGTCAACACTTCAGGTAAAGCCGGGAACTCACTAAGCCGATCGACCGGCCGATTTTGTATCGGCCGGTCATCGTGGGGCATCGGCCGGGCATCGGTTATGTGAGTTCCAAAAATCGTGGCATCGGCCGGGCGTCGTGCGTCGAGCCGATGCCCACGACGTCGGCCGGCGGTATCAAATATGTTTGATATTGCCGGCTGGCCGACGCCTGCCCGACGCCCGGCCGGCAGATCCTCTGGGACATTGCCACAAAAGCGGCACTTGCAGCAACAAAAATTGGCATGAATTCATCCTCTGAGTCAGCCATGATGAACCTTTAAATGTAGGTCACCTGGGCGAGCATATTGAATACTTCTATTGACACCAAATCAAACTAATTTGAATTTAAGTTAATAGCGCTTAAATTATGAAATCGGCCGGCTGTGTGTGTTCGAAAAATCGTAGCATCGGGCGGGCAACGGCCGGCCGGTAGGCCGGTTCTGTGAGTTCCAAAATGATCAAACCGGCCAACGGCTCGATTCAGTGAGTTCCCGGCTTAAGGTGGCGTAACTTCAAAGTAGAGTAGCATAGCGTAAGAACATGACACGATATACGATACGATACGATACGATACGATACGATACGATACGATACGATACGATACGATACGATACGATACGATACGATACGATACGATACGATACGATACGATACGATACGATACGATACGATACGATACGATACGATACGATACGATACGATACGATACGATACGATACGATACGATACGATACGATACGATACGATACGATACGATACGATACGATACGATACGATACGATACGATACGATACGATACGATACGATACGATACGATACGATACGATACGACACGACACGACACGACACGACACGACACGACACGACACGACACGACACGACACGACACGACACGACACGACACGACACGACACGACACGACACGACACGACACGACACGACACGACACGACACGACACGACACGACACGACACGACACGACACGACACGACACGACACGCCACGCCACGCCACGCCACGCCACGCCACGCCACGCCACGCCACGCCACGCCACGCCACGCCACGCCACGCCACGCCACGCCACGCCACGCCACGCCACGCCACGCCACGCCACGCCACGCCACGCCACGCCACGCCACGCCACGCCACGCCACGCCACGCCACGCCACGCCACGCCACGCCACGCCACGCCACGCCACGCCACGCCACGCCACGCCACGCCACGCCACGCCACGCCACGCCACGCCACGCCACGCCACGCCACGCCACGCCACGCCACGCCACGCCACGCCACGCCACGCCACGCCACGCCACGCCACGCCACGCCACGCCACGCCACGCCACGCCACGCCACGCCACGCCACGCCACGCCACGCCACGCCACGCCACGCCACGCCACGCCACGCCACGCCACGCCACGCCACGCCACGCCACGCCACGCCACGCCACGCCACGCCACGCCACGCCACGCCACGCCACGCCACGCCACGCCACGCCACGCCACGCCACGCCACGCCACGCCACGCCACGCCACGCCACGCCACGCCACGCCACGCCACGCCACGCCACGCCACGCCACGCCACGCCACGCCACGCCACGCCACGCCACGCCACGCCACGCCACGCCACGCCACGCCACGCCACGCCACGCCACGCCACGCCACGCCACGCCACGCCACGCCACGCCACGCCACGCCACGCCACGCCACGCCACGCCACGCCACGCCACGCCACGCCACGCCACGCCACGCCACGCCACGCCACGCCACGCCACGCCACGCCACGCCACGCCACGCCACGCCACGCCACGCCACGCCACGCCACGCCACGCCACGCCACGCCACGCCACGCCACGCCACGCCACGCCACGCCACGGCACGGCACGGCACGGCACGGCACGGCACGGCACGACACGACACGACACGATACGATACAATACGACATAACACAATACAATACAATACAATACAATATAACGTACACTAGCAATACATAATGACATGAAAAGGCCAGAATCGCTTTAGTCACGATTAGGATAAAAGAAACTATCACCTAGATAGCCAGGCATAGAACAATGACAGTTCGTCCTACTAGCAGAAAGCTAAGATTGTCCTGCACTGGTGAAATCTCAATATATAGAAGGCAGCTATAGACAGACCCCAAAACGACAGGTTAACGTCAAGCGCCGAAGCAATGAAAACGCGTGAAACTACTTGTGAATTGAATGGAAAGCAGCTAACAACAGAGTTCCTTTGAGAAACATCTAGTCGTCCCTCGCCTTTGAACTTAGCAAAGTCAGACTAGTGAGGGCTCTTAATGTAATAACTATTCACATCGGACAAAAACATGAAATTTGGCACAGATGACCTCCATGCCATACTATTTCAGAATTTTGATGGAAGCAACCTGAGCTTTTGATGCTTCCACCATTTTTTGCAATATTCAAAATGGCTGCCATCGAAAATAAAAAACTAGCTTTTTCATATTTCATGAACCGTTTCACATAAAACATTAACATTAGGCTTAATGTGTACATATCCGGGAATTATAATTTCAAATATGGTATATTTGGACTTATATGTCATTCATATCTGCCATTTTTAAAGATGGCGGCCGTATTCACTAATGTTACTATATCTGATAAAGTATGATACTTAGAGTTGTTATTTTGGAAACAGTGTATAGATAAGTGGATATCGATTTCAAATTTATCAAATATTTAACATCTGACCTTAATTTGACCTTCACAACCGCCATTTAATAAAATGGCGGCTGTAAAATCGTTTATAAAAGTGTTTATATATCTTTAAAACGAGATATTTGGATGGATGCTATACGGACACTTTTTCAAAATATACATATATTGGGGTAGGTATTTTAAATAGTTTACTTATTGACCTTGACCGACATTCACATCCGCCATTTTTAAAGATGGCGGCCGTATTCATTAATGTTGCTATATCTTATCAAATATGGCACCTAGAATCTTGATTTTTGTATCAACCTGGATAGCGATTTCAAATTCGTCAAACTTTTACACCTGACCTTAATGTGACCTTCACAACCGCCATTTAATAAAATGGCGCATGTGAAATCGAATTGCTTACATATTTTTTAAACAATTGATTTTGAGGGATGTTATATGGACAGTTTTGTAAAAATATACGTATGTTGTGGTAGCTATTTTAAATATTTTATTTTTTGACCTTGACCGACATTTACATTCGCCATTTTCCAAGATGGTGGCCCTCAAAGCTAATGTAGCTATATCCTGTGAAATTTACCACCTATAATCGATATCAAAGCTACATGTACACCGCGTGGTGCTGACTCTGTCACGGAATATGATTTAGGCAATACATATCACATTATGATAATTATAAAGTTAAAACATAAATATGTTGTGGTAGAAAACATGAAGTTTAATTCAAATCGGTGAAAAGAATATCCTTCAGATCATGACGTAGGGCGTAACATCAGTCACAGATGTCCGTATTTGTTGCATCGCATAGCTTACACTTCATCGTTGTTGATGCACCCGCCTTCACAGTTACACAGAATAGTGCACCTGATTCCTGCTCTGGCACATTTGCAGTTTCCTCTGCACGTCTTTCCACATACACAGTGGTGGAGGAGAGCACACGCTTTGCTGGCGTCGTCTAGAACAGTCCAGAATGGCACCCAGATTTTCGTGTTCACGTCTTGCGCCCAACCCCACGCTGAAGCATCCGGGACATCTTGTTGTCGCTGCCTTGCTTGTCTCCAGATGTAACCTGCCTGGTACAGAGCTCGCTTTGCATGTTGAAGCAGCGCTTCCTGTGTGGGGGGATGTGGTCGAGCGTCCTAGTACCATGGGTGAAGTGTTGACGTCTCACATCATTCACCCTTGAGCAGCCACTGCTCTTGCTGTACATGACAACAGTCCAGCGTTCAAGGCGTGCCATGTGGATGGAGTCGAGTGTCACGAGCGTATAGGAACATCGGAAAGAGTGAGTAGTGTTTCCGTAAGTTCAGGGTATGCCTGCCATGCTGCCCAGGCTGTCTTCATCCCGATACCAAGGAACGATGAAGACGTATCACACCCCGTGAACGAATGGAACAGTGGACATGACAGCGACTTCTCAGGACCAAGTGTTTGGGTGATTTCATGAACTGGGTTGTGTTGGAAGGCTTTTCCAGTTCCAAAACCTATCCACAACTCCATCACACCCAGGCTGCCAAAATGTCCAACAGAGTTTCAACTTGTCTCCATCTCCTTTCCCCACGCTTTCTCCCTGTCTCCATTCCTGTCTTCCCGTGTTTGTTTCGGAAATAAAAATGTATTAATTAGGTCAGGGATTGGGCATGATTAGCCTGCGATATTCAGAAAGGCTGAACGTTTACGTTTTATTTTGCGTGATTGAAGGTGAGTTTTGGCGAGAGTCAAGGGGTTATAGGTTGTAGATCGAGGTTTGTGAACACCCCGAAACCATAATTGTGTATCAGAAAATAAAAGATTTGCAAAATATTAAGGCTATTCCAAAAGATAATAAATAAGGTAATATCACCCTTGATTTTGCAGGACGTGCGTGTTATGGTCGGAGTAGAGTGATGTGTCCAGAGTAGGAGTCATGGCCAGAACGACATTCATGTACAGTTGTAGTGTGAACATAAAGGAACTACATGGATACAACAGATGACAAGAAATCGTTTGAATGGTCATTGAGTTGCTTATGCCAAAGCCTAAACAAGAAGGTCTTCGGTGTCCAGTCAGTCATCCACAATATCATTCAGCATTTGACACTCTAGAGAAGGACATCACTGATTTTGAGTCAATCAATGCATTGCCAGATGGTATTAAACTTACATTTTTGAATGATGGAAGTGGTATTGCCAAAACTTTGCTTGCTAATAATGCTCTGAATCATAAATACTGTCGATCAAATTGCAATGGCAATATGTTCAAAAGAAGAAGGCGGGTGCATCAACAACGATGGAGTGTAAGCTATGCGATGCTACAAATACGGACATCTGTGACTGATGTTACGCCCTACGTCATGATCTGAAGGATATTCTTTTCACCGATTTGAATTAAACTTCATGTTTTTTACCACAACATATTTATGTTTTAACTTTATAATTACCATAATGTGATATGTATTGCCTAAATCATATTCCATGACAGAGTCAGCACCACGCGGTGTACATGTAGCTTTGATATCGATTATAGGTGGTAAATTTCACAGGATATAGCGACATTAGCTTTGAGGGCCACCATCTTGGAAAATGGCGAATGTAAATGTTGGTCAAGGTCAAAAAGTAAAATATTTAAAATAGCTACCACAACATACGTATATTTATACAAAACTGTCCATATAACATCCCTCCAAATAAATTGTTTAAAAAATATGTAAGCAATTCGATTTTACATGCGCCATTTTATTAAATGGCGGTTGTGAAGGTCACATTAAGGTCAGGTGTAAAAAGTTTGACGAATTTGAAATCGCTATCCAGGTTGATACAAAAATCAAGACTCTAGGTGCCATGTTTGATAAGATATAGCAACATTAATGAATACGGCCGCCATCTTTAAAAATGGCGGATGTGAATGTCGGTCAAGGTCAAGAAGTAAAATATTTAAAATATATGTATATATTGAAAAAGTGTCCGTATAGCATCCATCCACATATCTCGTTTTAAAGATATATAAGCAATTCGATTTTACAGCCGCCATTTTATTAAATGATGGTTGTGAAGGTCACATTAAGGTCAGGGGTAAAAGGATTGACGAATTTGAAATCGCTATCCAGGTACCTATACATTGATACCAAAATCAAGACTCTAGGTGCCATGTTTGATAAGATATAGCAACATTAATGAATACGGACGCCATCTTTAAAAATGGCAGATGTGAATGTAGATCAAGGTCAAGAAGTAAATTATTTTAAATATCTACCCCAATATGTATATATTGAAAAAGTGTCCGTGTAGCATCCCTTCAAATATCTCGTTTTAAAGATATATAAACAATTCGATTTTACAGCCGCCATTTTATTAAATGGCGGTTGCGAAGGTCACATTAAGGTCAGATGTTAAATATTTGATACATATTTGAAATCGCTATCCACTTATCTATACACTGATGCCAAAATAACGACTCCAAGTATCATACTTTATCAGATATAGCAACATTAGTGAATACGGCCGCCATTTAAAAAAATGGCGGATGTGAATGTCAGATAAGTTCAAATATACCATATTTGAAATTATAATACCCGGATATGTATACATTAAGCCTAATGTTAATGTTTGATGTGAAACTGTTCATGAAATATGGAAAAGCAAGTTTTTTATTTTCTATGTCAGCCATTTTGAATATTGCAAGAAATGGTGGAAGCATTAACATCTCAGGTTGCTTCCATCAAAATTCTGAAATAGTATGGTATCAAGTTCATCTCTGCCAAATTTCATGCTTTTGTCCAGCAGTGAAAATGTATGGCCTTTTCTGACATTAAGAGCCCTCACTAGATATCGTTCAAGCCTGTCAGTCTGGCATACCTGTGCGCCTATATTTGTGTTGGAATTGGCAGTTATAATAAATCGACAAGCAGGTACCGGGCACGCTGGCAAGTACGCAGTAAAGAACTCACACAATATGCGTTTGTGTGCAGTTGTGTTAATCGTGCGGTCGTACTAGAATACCTGCATCTATTGAATTTCGCAATACGCTATGAGTAAACACAAGGGAAAAAAGTTCGTCGAGAGGAAAAAATACCCCAGACGAACCGCTTTTTCCTTTAAACCCGTCAAAGAGCGTTACAACATGCTGTGTTGTGCATGCATCTGTTATGCGTATTCCGACGCCTGATTGGCTGACGTGTTTGACTCTACCAAACGATTATATTACCACAAAGGTGTGAGCGATCGAGTTGCTCCATTTGACAGACAATCGTCTAATGTCAGTGTTGACTTCAACTGAACAAGCCTAGCCAAAGTACAGTTGGGACGAACAATCGCACGGTTGTTTCATACCTGTCAACATTTGAAACTTTCCGTGTGGGAAATTGCACGCGAGCTGTTACCCCAACCACGAACGGGTCAACGGGAGTTTTGCGGATGCATACTTGGAATAGTAATAGCCCATGAAATTACGAATGAAATAATAAGAAAAACAAATTCCGTGATTTTGTTAGCACATCACAACACTTAAACCAAACAACCTGCAAATAAATCCAAAGAAGAAATAAAAATAAAAAGAAACAATGTTCTGTCAATACGTTAGGAGTAAACACTGGCGAAAAAGTTCGTCGAAAGGAAAAAATACCCCAGACGAAGCGCTTTTTCCTTTAAACAAGTCAAACAGCGTTACAACATGCCACGAATATTCCGACGCCACATTGGCTGAATTGTTCGACTCTACCACAAGATTATATTATATTACCACAAAGGTGTGAGCGATCGAATTGCTCCATTTCAGTTGACATGCAATCGTCTGTTGTCAGTGTTAAATTCAACTGAACAAGCCTAGCCAAAGTACAGTTGGGATGAACAATCGCACGGCTGTTTCATACATGTCAACATTTGAAAGAGATTGCGCCAACCACGAACGGGTCAACGCAACCTTTGCGGATGCATACTTGGAATAGTAATAGCCTATGAAATTACGAATGAAAAAACAAGAAAAACAAATGTCCATGAATTTATTACCGTATTACAACATTTATTTCAAACAACCTGCAAATAAATCCAATGTATAGGTCTCAATGTAGAATAAATAAAAAATAAAAATAAGCAATGTTCTGTCAGTCCAACGTTGAACAAATTATCACATTGTTATTATCACATTGTGAATAACAGGTGTTATCCACTGGATCAATCGGGACAAATACTGAAAAATATCAAAAGACGAGTAGCATATCACATGAACACCAAGAGTTAGTTCATAAACACAGAATATGTCACGGTCATCATATTTGTAGTGTCAAGTCGTTTGAGTAATTCTCACTTCTGGTTGGGTGTTCCTTGTTGTAATTGTAGGTAGCACACTTTGCAGCTCTCATGAGTGCCTTGCTGGGCTGACATTGATAACATGTCTCTTTGGCATTGATTTTGGCACAGAGTAGGCTACTCAAGGTACTGTTGTCCATATCATACCTGTAATCTGTTTGGATATTTCTGACCATGCTGAAAACCCTTTAACAATCAGCATTACTGTTGGGAATGGTGAGCACGGCTGTGGCGAGTCTTGACAGGAGCGGGAACCTGGGGTCCTTTGTGACTTTATTCGTTATAAAGTATACCTGTCCCCAGTACTCATCAAGTCTACCTTCATTCTTGATATACTTGGGTAGGTCAGCCTCTGGTGTGATTTGGCATTCTTCATATTCCTCTTCCACTTTGGAGATCTTGTCTGCTGGGATGGGATAATTCCAGAGAATGTTTTGGCTGCTTGAGATAGGCCAAGTGGCACACACAGCCAACGTCAAACACTGCAGAGTTTTTTTGTCACAACATAGTTTCTCTTCCCTACCATTGTGTTGCAATTATCACTTATGAAAGCCACTACATTCTTCCAGGGAAATCTCTTTGCTTCGAATGTGGCATCAAGTTGGTCAAATATGGATTGTGCTGTGCCAATATTGCAGATTGGCATGTCCAGGAATCCTGTGACTGGTCTTTCCCTCACCTCGTCAATGTATTTAATCACAATTGCTAGAGTGTTCTGCTGGTTAGTGTCATTAGATTCGTCACACCCAAATGAAAAAGGCCCAGTTTTGTACTGTTTCACAAGTGCTTCTTCCAAAGCTGGAGAGATGGCATTTTTGACAATCATCGTCATCTTGGTTCGGCCACAGGAGAATATCTTAGCTATTTTCGAATCTGGGAATATTTGCTTGCATAGGCGTGTAAAATGTTCTGCCACAGGAAACGCAAGTTTGATGTCTATCACACACTCTTTGCAAACGGCATGCTCGATACCTTGTCGACTTTTACATACCCACGTTTGTTAGACCGTCCATTTATCTTGGTACTTGCATATATATCTTTGCTTCTTCTCTGGTGGTTACTTCTTCCTTTCTGCCATGGTCAACTGTTCCTTCTGCTGTTTTATCGTGACCTGCTTCTTGCGTTGCGTACCTCAAAATAGCACAGGACCTGGTCAAGGTTCATCTTGCGAAGTACACGGATAGATATAGGAAAAATCGCGCGCTGTGTTGATACTCAACGCGCGCAAGGCCTTAGGAACAGCACCATCTATCGGCAAGAATAAGCATTTTCATGTTTTGATGTTCGAAGTTGCGGCAAATCTACGGGTTGGGATTTTGGGAGTGATTTTTTTTTATTAAATCGCGAGAAACTACTTAAATAGAAAACCCGATGGGTAGATCTTTAGACATGTCTAAAATCGGGAGACTCCCGACCAAATCGGTAAACATGACAGGTATGCACTGCCACTGTTAAATTCAACTGAACAAGCATAGCCATAGTTAAGTTGGGACGAACAATCGCACGGCTGTTTTTCAGACTCGGCTGACCTTCATTTGAAGTCAGTTATGTGAGAGCAAGAATCCGTCTTTACCCGCCGTGTCGCGTACATCTAAAAATACCACGTAGCACACAACTACGCGCCGTGTCGTTTAGCCGTACCTCAAGAATCATTGGTGGGCATATAGGGGAATGTTCAACACTGTGAACCGAGTTGACAAATTGACCACTCCAGTAACTCAGAAATGATGTACGATATTATTTGCTGTAAATAATAATGGACAAGTGTGTGCTAGAACTTGAATTTTGCGTTCATGCTAGCTGAAACACTAATTTAACTCATAAAGTGTGTACACTTTAATATATAATTTAACTCAGAGAATGTCAACCGTGACTTGTGAAGGAAAATTAATATTTCATCTTTTGATGAATGTGTTTACACTGCACGATGTATTTCAACGTAACATCTTAAATGTGTATCGACTTTTGTTTTACTTTTTTATTATTTGTTTAGCTACCGTTTACTTAAATACCCACGTTCAAACTAATTAAGTAATTGGCTATTTTTATTAACTTATTTATTTATTTTGTTTCTTTATTTATTTATTTGCTTAGGATCAAACATTATATTATTATTGTTAATAATGCAATGCTTCATTTTTATCAACCATCGGCAAAAACTGGGACATCGGTGAATCGTTTCTATATGAGTCGATCATTATTAGAAACGAACAGTGTTTCAAAGACCGGTCTATAGTCTGTCATACACACGAGTCTCTCGAAACATTTATACGAAGTTCACTGGAATTACGTGCCATGCGTCGTGACGTGCCAATAACTTCAGTACTTGTTTAATATCCATATTTATACAAAATATTTTATTATATAGTATTATTTACTTTTAACTTGCTGTATATTATATTGGTATTTATTCATTAATTATCATTTTAGCTTTAAAATCATTGCTATTGTTTATTTTATTCCAATGAACTTATTGCTATATGCAGACGCAAATTTCTATTTTAATGTTTAAGTACTTACTATTGCAATCATGCCCTTCTGTGTGGCAGGACATGAAGATTTATGCCGCAGACAAATGCTGTAATGTTATTATTATTATTTTGGTGCTGTCGACATTCACGCATCGAATACTGAGTTTTCGTTTTAGAAATAAAACATTAAAGATTAAGAAAGCAGGGTTATCAACTTATTCAATAAGCTAAGTGTACGACATTTTATCAGTGTTTATCAGTTGTTTTATTGTCATGCGATGTGCCCCCTCGGTGAATATTGACATCGTTTTCTGAGACATGATAGCAGTGTTGTAGATAGAACTGTTTGATAATTTAAATAATCACGCCGTACTTCTGTACGGTGGGACAATTTTAAATTATCAAACATTTGCGCCGACATCAATAAGTAACTTATCATTGACGATCTGTGTTTATTACAATGCTATTAGCCCGTCTTTTAAAATAACTTAATCCATATTAATATTCATAGCTAAAACTGCTGTAATGTGATTTCGTCTTGAGTTGTCTGTATCCCTTAATGTCTACATCCTTTAATCCAGCCTTAAATAGATGTTTATCCCCAGAGGTAAACTGAAACCCGGATCCTCCGAGCCTGCCGACAGTCCTGGGGGCATTTCCATTTTAACGGATTACTTCCTCTCAAAGTTCGTTTATCGCCGAAAACATCCTGTTCGGTTGACATTGCGAAATCGTGTCTTATTACAATATGTTGTCGTTCTTCTCAGCATGCATGTGTAATCATGCGTACACAAGCGTGCATGCGTTGGTAAACATATTGTACACGAAATGGAAACGAGGATGAAGAACAACCGCCTAAGTCTCCTTCACAAAATCAACATCGGTCACGTTGACATCACCATAGACAAGTATCTCCAACACTCCGACTCCAGAACGCGGGGACCCCAGCGATTTCGACATGCAAGGGCAGACCACCCATCACTGCACCATTCATTTTTTTCCTGCAACCTTTAGACAGTGGAATAGGCTCCCCACAAGCCTATCAGCCACCACATGCCCAGGGGCTTCCAGGGCTGGCCTTCGTGCCTTAGCATCTGCTTTAATTTCGTCATAAGACAATGTCTAGTGTATGTCATAATAACATATGTTTTACATAACCAGAGGTCAATATATTAACTTCAGTAAGGTTTTATTTTATTTTTTATATTAACTGTTTTAAGAGAGCACACACCGCCCCCCCCCCAAGCGCACAAGATTGGATTTTTAGCGCCCTGAAAGGGCCCATTCCAGTATATATTATGGACGACGAAAAAGAAAAAGTTGTACTGTGCGTACAGAGTGCTTTATCCGTCTGGTCAACAAGGTAGGCCTACTCCAGCACAAACGAACGAAATGTTGGCCGAGTATGCTATATAAACGGTGCACTTTTATCACAACAATGATATACAGAACGCAACTAAATCGCGTGTACGGAACTAGTGAAAAGGGTCACCACCTTTGCAGTGAATGTTGAATACGACCCCGACAAGTGCCGTTATCCCCAAATTGATCAGGCTCAAACGTTAAGTTGATTGACGCTAAAATCTGGCTCGAGTCACAGGCCTGATTTATTGCCAATAATATTATCCATGTTGTTGAACTGATGTTTTCGTTCTGTGTGCATTTATCAAACGTATATGTACTAAGAGGAGACCGTTCAAATAAATAGTAACTATTCACTAAACACATTTATTATTTAACGGCAACTCGATGATCAAAGAACAATTCAATGACAACAATATATTTCTTATGATATATCATATTATATATACTGTATATATATATATATATATATATATATATATATATATATATATATATATATATATATATATATATATATATGTATATATATATATATATATATATATATATATATATGTATATGTATATGTATATGTATATGTATATGTATATGTATATATATATATATATATATATATATATATATATATATATATATATATATATATATATATATATATATATATATATAGTATGTGAATACCACTGAATGGTTTTAGAGGGGCCATTTTTTTTTTTTTATGAAAGTCTCACATTAGGTAGTCAGCGTTGTCGCTGTTGACTCGGGTATTTTATTACAAATTAAACAGTCTGTGATCCGGGAAGTGTAGCAAGCAATCTTATGTCCCAGCTGGTTGCTCAAATGTCAAGATCCGGGTTGATCACTGCTTGCGGTTACTTTGCATGCGGACACGGCCTGTGTCGTCTGCCGGAGGTGTCGCCGTGGAATTTACGCCGCTGTTATTACCGCGGTTTCGGTGATTGACGGCTGCAAGCGAATCACTGGACCGCGCGAGTCAAAGTTCGCTGTGTCTACGGCTGAGACAAGCGCTTGTCTAGCCACGGGACAAGTTGACGTTAAGTTTAACGACAGCGGAGTGTTGCTGACAGCTAGCGCAGTTGATGCAGAGAATTCATGGGAACCATGCACGGCACTGTGATATGGCGGTTCTGTATGTACATGTTCATAGCCCTCTCTCTGATCGCAGGCGTCTGTCCACAAACTCACAACGTCGTCTGGTTCCAAGCGGACACCGAATACATGTACAAGTACGAGGGATACACGCACATCAAAGACGTCGCGCTCATCAAAGTAACCGCGCAGGTAAGTGCATCTAAGTTCGATGTTTTAAGGGGCTTTGTAATTGAAATAAGTAAATAAAACAAAATGGACACGGGGGATGGGTAGAAGAATTTATTTTCGTTTTGAAAAGAAATAGCTTAGTCACAGTAAACGCACAGTGTGGACACATTTTCCTGTCTATATACATGTTTAGCTGCTGAGTGGTTAGATTTTGATATAACAAATTAGCAACTAGCTATAATTAACTGACGTGTAATATATATATATATATATATATATATATATATATATATATATATATATATATATATATATATGTGTGTGTGTGTGTTCGCGTGCGTGCGTGCGTGCGTGCGTGCGTGCGTGCGTGTGTGCGTGTGTGCGTGTGTGCGTGTGTGCGTGTGTGCGTGTGTGCGTGTGTGCGTGTGTGCGTGTGTGCGTGTGTGCGTGTGTGCGTGTGTGCGTGTGTGCGTGTGTGCGTGTGTGCGTGTGTGCGTGTGTGCGTGTGTGCGTGTGTGCGTGTGTGCGTGTGTGCGTGTGTGCGTGTGTGCGTGTGTGCGTGTGTGCGTGTGTGCGTGTGTGCGTGTGTGCGTGTGTGCGTGTGTGCGTGTGTGCGTGTGTGCGTGTGTGCGTGTGTGCGTGTGTGCGTGTGTGCGTGTGTGCGTGTGTGCGTGTGTGCGTGTGTGCGTGTGTGCGTGTGTGCGTGTGTGCGTGTGTGCGTGTGTGCGTGTGTGCGTGTGTGCGTGTGTGCGTGTGTGCGTGTGTGCGTGTGTGCGTGTGTGCGTGTGTGTGTTGTAACCATCCTTTTCAATAGAACGAAGGGGAAATTTGTCTGCAGTATATACCCCATGTAATTATGTTAGTTAAGTATTAAGAATGTTAAAGACATATATGCGTGTCAATGCACCATTGCATCTTTTTTTTGCCTTTCCATTTATTTGACAAGGAGTAGGTGAGTGTTACTGATCCTATAAAGAAAATTGCGAAGCCCCTAATCCCCAACTTAAAAGGTCGAATGTTATACTCGATGTGAAATTATTATTATTATATAGTCTACTTACCGAATAATATAAAAACAAGTTTATGAAAATATGTAATTTCACTTTTTTTTATCTCGTGAAGGGAAATGTTTTTGCAGCGGTTAATATTAAAATATATAAAGAAAAAATGAATTAATAAAAAGTAATGTAATATAAATATAAAATGATATAATGCAGGTAGTTCACATATGTGCACCAGTAAACACTGAATTAAAATATGAAAGGTCTAAAAAACGCATGTTATCGATACAAAGTTTCGTAAACTAATATACGCATAAGGCATACTTCCGTAGACCTACATCCTGAAACACCGTGTTGACATTGTTGCCATGACGACACATATGTTGTCACTACAACTGTTGTATGTGTCACTGATAACACTGTTGGCATTTGCGTCTCTGTCGTAATTGCCAGCGTTGTCAACGCTGACTGCTTAATTAATTCCTACGTCTCAGTTGACATTTGCGTCATTGCTGACAAATGTGTCATCTTACACTATGATGATTTGCACTATCAGTGACAAGGTTTTTGTTTTTAAACCTCTGCTGCATACATCCGATCCTTTCGGCAACAAAGCTAACTCTTACCTAAAATGTACCTAAATGGTATACGTTTGATTTGTTTAAATATTATTCGAAAGTTTTACGGATGCTTTTAAGCTAACGGCATAAACTGCAATCCTATAGTAAATATACTTGTTCCATATTATGGCATGCCAATGGGGCACGGTCTATTGTTTATAATAATATCTACGAAACAACGTTCTAGCTTAGAAATGAATATATTGTTCACGCTTCTTATATCGACTCTGAGGTGTCCATCGGCACAATCAATAAATGTTACTTGTTCAACCTTGTCTGAGATCAGAATAATAATCAATGTATTATTGGAACTTTTCACTATTTTTAAATACTAAAATTAAATATGTTAGTGAAATAAAGCAAAATCGACACATTTTCGAACAGACCCATTTTCGCCAACCCAAACACGGTCAGATGGTTTTAGTCATTCGAACGATGGTATAAAAATTCTAATTCATTCTTCAAACTGCGACATGGAGCACGTACTCTGTGTGTCCACATGCCACATTTTTGGGATGGCAATCCGTATTTTTGACCTAACACTTTGTAAAAATCCGCATCAATCCGTATCATTAATCAAATCTTCCAGTTAACTGGCCTAAGTTATTTAGGACCTTTCAACACTTTTTTCCACGGTTTTTTCTCGGTTATTGGGGCCAGTTTACTGCAAGATTACCGACGTTTTACTTCACTCCAGCACGCTTAAATGGCGTACCGCAATTCGTTGCACTCGGGTCGAGCTCCATTTCCTGTACTGCTATTTATAATAGTCACGCGCCTGCCACGCGCCCCGTTCCCACCCGTTGAGCCACCTGCCGCCGTTTTCAGAACTAAAATGTACCAGTACGCAATCTATTACGCGCTACAATAAACTAATCCTTGGTTTAGTTCGTTCATTTCAAATCGATTTACTTAGTCACTAACAGTAAACAATTATTCCATTATGCAGTATAGTTTTGTGACGCATACAAGGCATAATGTGACTAAAAATCTGTTCTCCATAAATTTGGTTAAAATCCGTATCAAAACGGAGTACGGCCGTATCACTTAACAAACTGTAAAAATCCGTATGGGATACTGGTAATCCGTATCATGTGGCAAGTCTGCAGGGCTTTACTGATATCTTTAACCTACCAAGGTGCGTCTTGCTGTTGCAAGGACCAGACACGAAGTCAGTAATTTGTTTCGTCTTCACATGTCGATCACCTGCCTGAATATAAGTAAATATCCTAGAACCTTGATTTAGATAACAATAAAGTGACTCATCTTAACAAAAGCGGTCGGATGTCGGTAAATCAGATTTTCAATTTTTATTAAAAAAATGATTCTTTAGTATTCGTTTTTTCAATTGCCACACTTGTTATTATCTAACTAACTCTGTTTCGTGTATTTTAAAGACATTTGGGTAGAGCTGTGCTAAGTGTTCCGCTCCGTTTCCATAAAACAAAGCCGAAAATGCCAGTAATTGCGCGCTTTCTTTGCCGCTAATTTTGGGACGATCCCTATCATAACGGGTATCACCGCGTAGCTTAACGCGTCATCTGTCCATATATGGTCATATCTATGCTAATGTATGCATTCTCCGGCCTTCAGAAAGCTTGGAATAGACCCCCTGTCCGCAAAACGGGCTAAACAAACCGGGGTCACATGGTAGCAACAGCTCCGGCAACCGTTCTCATTGGTCCAACGTGGAACATTTGCATATCCGCATGCGTCACTGCTGACCTAGTTAGCGAGCAAAGACGAAGGCGAAGCGAAAAATGGCGTTCAGTGTGGCGAAGTTGTTAAACTCTGATGCAAGTGATCGGGCACAAATAGATAGTTTGACTGAGGCGCCGGGGTACTTTTTGGAGGAAGTGACTGGTGAAAGCGTGGCGGACGATGACGAGGATGACAATTTTGCGAACTACATCACTGACGAAGACGAATATTGAATTCGACTTTCGTGAGAATGATTACGACACGGCACGGCTACGCAAGTCGCGCTGACCGACCCGTAGAGACGGTGTCAGATTCTCCGGATGAGGAATTGGGAAAAGCAAATGCAATATCATGAAAATTATACTATCTTTGAGTTGTCCAAATTTCAGCCAGATATGTCCATCCTAACCAAGGCATAACAGCAGCAGAGTTTGTTCGCTTTTCTTAACAACGGAGGTAATTGCATAAAAAAGTAATTAATCTGCTATTGTTTTTCTAATAAACATTTTGTGTTCATATTAACACGATATCTTAAGAATGACATTATCTTCCAACAAGCCAATTTTCAAAAAGATCGGTCCATGGTAACTAAGGTACATTCCATGAAACGTAACAAATATTTTGCATCAACTTTGAAGGCCATTTTCTTAAGTTGAAGGTTTCTACCCCACACATGTTTGTCAAGCTATAGCTTCGGCTAGAATCGAGATATCTTTTAGCATGATATATCATATGAAAGCAGATATTATGCTCTTTCCAGTGGTACTAATCACTCAATTTTGAAAATTACCGACATCCGACCGCTTTTGTTAAGATGAGTCACCAAAGATTCAAAGCTGCAAACTGGAGTTTATTTTTGGCAACGACGCGATCTGTTACCTATGTAATCAGAATAACGGGATAAACAGACCCGTAATTAATGGTGGGTCTGTTTCAATATAATAATGGCGTGGGACGGAAAGTAATGGCACAGTGGCGCGGTGGCGCGGTGGCGCGGTGGCGCGGTGGCGCGGTGGCGCGGTGGCGCGGTGGCGCGATGGCGCGATGGCGCGATGGCGCGAGTTTCGGACCCTCGACTAATATAAGCAGGGTTCGAATCATGTGATGCTGTGTCAAACATCGGTCATGTTTTCCCACCCTAACCTACTCCAGTTCGCCCAGCTGTAATGAGAAACTGACTGTTGACAATGCGTGATCAGTTCATCGATCAGCACGCCATTTATTGCAATCTGCATCATAGTGTCAATACCGCGAACATTTGTTATTATTTATAGTTATTATGTATTGCTACAATCAATGGTGTTGTTGTAGCATATCTTTACACATAGAAGTAGAAGTTCTCTAGATTTAGGGTCCGACGTTCTACTCACTGACCTATAGCGGCCCACAACATGTGGTGGCCTAGCTTCAGCATATATCTATAAGCTCTGGAGTCAAAGTTTTGGAAACAATTATTGTGTAATAAAAAGGTATTCTTAAATATAATGCAACACTTGCTTTGACATTATAATATTCTTATGCAATTACGTTTTAATCTATTCAACAAAGGTGCTTGTTAATTGGATATTATGTTTATTACGAGACGGGTTAAGCATGCACTTCACAAATTATGACATGCGACATCGTAATTTGTTCAGACAATAGCACCAAATATTTCAAAAACGTCCACACAACCGTTGTCTGTGCCCCCTAGAGTCTTATTTACTATCTTTCTTCGACCAACGTCTGGCTGGATATTGTGAAGACCAGCCACGATGTCAGTAGCTGGTAGGGATTAAAGTTTAAAATTACCAATATTTTCCTGACCCAAACATTACTTTCAGCTGTTCCTGTTACAGTAATATTTGTTTTACTTCTGATCACCGCACTCCGCTCTGCTGAAAGTTCAACATCCAAGGACGAGAACGTGTTACTAATGAGACGGTTCGTCTTCGCTTTCACGATTAAGTTGTTGTTGAAGAAGATGCACTTACTGTCCCCCACGTGCACTCCCAATACGGCTGGATTACGTTTGCGATCATCCATAATTTGTTTCAAATTTGAAGCCCACTGATTTGATATAATCTACGTTGGTGCCACGGTGACACTTTATTTTTCTGACAGCCGCCACTTAATCGGCCGCAAGTTAATTAAGTGGCGGCCGCCATATAATTAAGTGGCGGCCACCAGATAATTAAGTGGCGGCCACCACATAATTAAGTGGCGGCCACCAGATAATTAAGTGGCGGCCACCACATAATTAAGTGGCGGCCACCAGATAATTAAGTGGCGGCCACCAGATAATTAAGTGGCGGCCACCAGATAATTAAGTGGTGGCCGCCAGATAATTAAGTGGCGGCCACCAGATAATTAAGTAGCGGCCACCAGATAATTAAGTGGCGGCCACCAGATAATTAAGTAGCGGCCACCAGATAATTAATTGGCGGCCACCAGATAATTAAGTGGCGGCCACCAGATAATTAAGTGGCGGCCACCAGATAATTAAGTGGCGGCCACCACATAATTAAGTGGCGGCCACCAGATAATTAAGTGGTGGCCACCAGATAATTAAGTGGCGGCCGCCAGATGATTAAGTGGTGGCCTCCAGATAATTAAGTGGCGGCCACCAGATAATTAAGTGGCGGCCACCAGATAATTAAGTGGCGGCCACCAGATAATTAAGTGGCGGCCACCAGATAATTAAGTGGCGGCCACCAGATAATTAAGTGGTGGCCGCCAGATAATTAAGTGGCGGCCACCAGATAATTAAGTAGCGGCCACCAGATAATTAAGTGGCGGCCACCAGATAATTAATTGGCGGCCACCAGATAATTAAGTGGCGGCCACCAGATAATTAAGTGGCGGCCACCAGATAATTAAGTGGCGGCCACCAGATAATTAAGTGGCGGCCACCAGATAATTAAGTGGCGGCCACCAGATAATTAAGTGGCGGCCACCAGATAATTAAGTTGCGGCCACCAGATAATTAAGTGGCGGCCACCAGATAATTAAGTGGCGGCCACCAGATAATTAAGTGGCGGCCACCAGATAATTAAGTGGCGGCCACCAGATAATTAAGTAGCGGCCACCAGATAATTAAGTGGCGGCCACCAGATAATTAAGTAGCGGCCACCAGATAATTAAGTGGCGGCCACCAGATAATTAAGTGGCGGCCACCAGATAATTAAGTAGCGGCGGTCAGAAATATATGTATTCACCGTGGCGCCAACGGGCCTCCGTAATAATCCAATAATTTGGACCTGCTTTTAAAAGGTCACGAACCTATGATGTACTCTTAAGTCATAAGTTTATATCTTGTCCTCATTTATCTAACAAATATAAAGATTGGATAAATTCTTACGCACGCAACATCGCGTCGCGTTTTCGCGCACATTTGCGGATTCATGAACACATACCCACACGCATGCTTGCACGTACACAATCACTTATACACGTACGCATGCATTAGTTACGCATGCACTCGCTCACTTTCACACATACACAAACGCATAAATACGGATAATGTAACCCATTCGCATACACGCTTAGATACTTACACACACTTACATACACGCACGCACACGCAAGCACACACACAATCGCACGCACGCGCACGCGCACGCGCACGCGCCCGCGCCCGCGCCCGCGCCCGCGCCCGCGCCCGCGCCCGCGCCCGCGCGCACGCGCACGCGCACGCGCACGCGCACGCGCACGCGCACGCGCACGCGCACGCGCACGCGCACGCGCACGCGCACGCGCACGCGCACGCGCACGCGCACGCGCACGCGCACGCGCACGCGCACGCGCACGCGCACGCGCACGCGCACGCGCACGCGCACGCGCACGCGCACGCGCACGCGCACGCGCACGCGCACGCGCACGCGCACGCGCACGCGCACGCGCACGCGCACACGCACACGCACACGCACACGCACACGCACACGCACGCGCACGCGCACACGCACACGCACACGCACACGCACACGCACACGCACACGCACACGCACACGCACACGCACACGCACACGCACACGCACACGCACACGCACACGCACACGCACACGCACACGCACACGCACACGCACACGCACACGCACACGCACACGCACACGCACACGCACACGCACACGCACACGCACACGCACACGCACACGCACACGCACACGCACACGCACACGCACACGCACACGCACACGCACACGCACACGCACACGCACACGCACACGCACACGCACACGCACACGCACACGCACACGCACACGCACACGCACACGCACACGCACACGCACACGCACACGCACACGCACACGCACACGCACACGCACACGCACACGCACACGCACACGCACACGCACACGCACACGCACACGCACACGCACACGCACACGCACACGCACACGCACACGCACACGCACACGCACACGCACACGCACACGCACACGCACACGCACACGCACACGCACACGCACACGCACACGCACACGCACACGCACACGCACACGCACACGCACACGCACACGCACACGCACACGCACACGCACACGCACACGCACACGCACACGCACACGCACACGCACACGCACACGCACACGCACACGCACACGCACACGCACACGCACACGCACACGCACACGCACACGCACACGCACACGCACACGCACACGCACACGCACACGCACACGCACACGCACACGCACACGCACACGCACACGCACACGAACACGAACACGAACACGAACACGAACACGAACACGAACACGAACACGCACACACCTATACACATACAAACTCTTAAAGTGTCCGATCAGTAAAATGCCCGCGTTAACCCTTCCTTGCCAAATATATTTACAAACAAATTGCGGTGGATAAAAACACAGTTCTTCTCTACTTTGCATCGTGATGTGACGTGCCTCGTTTGTTTATAACAGTCAATACACAGTAGTGCCTCGTATGTCAAAAGCACTGGACTGTCTGTATGGACCCCTGGTACGTCCTGACCGCACAGCGCTACTCGAGTAGGCCAATCCGGATATTCGATTAATAAACGATGTTTTCAGTCGTTGCATTTGAATGTTATTGAAACATGAAACCTGTCTGCATACCGCTCGGCTGAGATATGGTCGCGTTATTTTTACAATGTTTTCAAAAGAAAGAGTACATGCAAATCATTTGATACAATAGAGAGACATCGATATATATGGTGAAGACAAGTGTGTCGGTGGGATGAAGTATAGTGACGTAGCCATATGTGTAGTCGCTAATTGTGTCTAGTACGTGTATCTCCACGGAAATACCAAGGTGTGACGTTTTTCTACATTTATTATTATCAATACTACTAGCCGTAATTCTAGGAGCTGCTCGTTCGTTGGCTCGTACGCACATCGTAATAAAACGTACACGTAACCGTAAAAAATTGAAAATAAATATAATGCTAAATATTATATTAAATAAAAACGTTATATATATATATATATATATATATATATATATATATATATATATATATATATATATATATATATAATATTAAGTAATTTAAATATATGACATTTGTTTTCTTAATATTAAGACGATAACGTAAACATAAATAATTAAAGGAAATTAAAACGTAAAACAGTATAATTATTATACAATACAATTATTAAATAAATAAATTATTTGTTATAAAATAATAGCATAAATGAAACACACGTGTCATACAGGACAGTTAACCAGTAGTAGTAAGCAATATTAAATAAACTCTTCTTAATCTTCAAACTAGTTACAGTGTCTAATTGGCAAACGTTTTTAGGCAAACGTTATTAACATATTTGGGCGATTAACCTCATACCTAATAATCAGCCATACTCAAAAGATATCTGAGTGAAATGCAACACAAGTGGGTGGCCGAACGTGCCCGACATTTCACTTACAGCGCTACAGCGCCTCGTTTTTGTCAATATCCGGCACTCGCAGTTACATGTGTGCAGGTTTACCTAGTACATACGTCACTGGGTCTGCCTAACTGTACACGATGTGTTACGCAACAACACGTTCACAATTGTTTGCTTCTAAACTGCTTTTTAAACAAACCTGTTTTTATTGATCAGGTCGCGTAGTTTGTCAACACAGGACTTTGTGATAAAATCACATTAGCTTCAACAATAAACTGTTACGATTGACAGCCGTGGAGCAGAAAAAAACCCATCAACACGGCTACGTAAAATTCAACGCGCGTGGCATTCCAAACACTCGTGTAGTCACACACTTTTATTTCAAAGTGTAAATTAATAAATTAACACATCTGCACCGAGCAGTGGTGTCACAAAATGTGTCACAAGTCGTCGCGGCATAAACAAGTATACGTCCACTAAGCAACACCTATATGCCATCTTGTTAGAATTGACAAACATGGGGGTAGGCCTAGCTAATGTTATTTCTGTCCCCTACATCAGATGAATTTGTGAAAATAATAGTGCAATGCGTCCTGAGACAACATTATCGTTAGTAGACATTTAAGTCAATTGTTCTGGTAATTTGCAGCTGCTGATTGCGCCGTTGGTGTCGAACAATGATACACAACTATGCCGATTAGGTGTGGATAAATACGAGATTCTGGTGAACCAAGGCGGCACAGGTATGTGTGGGAACGTGGCAAAAACAACCGAATGTTCTATCAATTATAACACTCATTTACTAAAGTTGGTAAACAGTTAGATATATAACTATGCTGTCTAAAATGTCACGGAATTTACGCAGGCATTTTGAATTATGTTCACGTTATTTGAATTAGACTGCAACGCAAGTTACATAAATAATATGTTTCTGCGCGTGCACGCGCAACACATACACGCGCCCGCACACACACACACGCACGCACGCACGCGCGCGCACATGCACACATGCATAAACGGGCACACGCACACATAAACAGACACATGCAATATTTGCTTGTTCGTATTTGTTTGTGTGTGTGCTTCTGTGCGCGCGTGCATGTGTGTCCGCTTATTTGCGTGCGTGCGTGTGTGTGTGTGTGCGCGCGCGTGTGTGTGTGTGTGTGCGTGTGTATGTGCGTGTATAGCAGCCCACTCTCCCCCGTCAACTAATCCCCCTGTTGTCACAATCTCCACGTTGTCACAATAATAAATCTAACCAACTGCAACGGATATGTGTAAATTATACGTAGCTGATTTGATAACGATTAATATAAAGCACAGTTATATATCCT
>OZ024865.1:4537212-4539712 GCA_964017155.1 Oasisia sp. SBJ-2009 | reverse complement strand
ATTCACAGTAATCATCCCAGAAAGTTAACGAACAGCCCATGGCGTTTATACAAGAAATGCTTTGTCGTTTCGCTGCATATTGATTATATTACATTTATCGCGCATGCGCAGAAACGTCAATCGGAATGTTTGAAACGACCGGAAAAATGTACGCGCCACGTGTTTAGTTGTGACGGTCCGGTCCGTATTTGTGTAATTGCGGTGGCAGTAAGCTTGACATTACATACTTTCTTACCTGCATAATCATCTTCGTTTGGGATCACACACAACGCTGGAAACAAAGAACCCCAATGTGTTCTGTACGCTGCCCACTTTGTCACTGGACCCTAACTCTATCCGAGTGCTTTCATCTCCCGCTCCACTGTTCTTCTCCACGTCTCCTTTGGTTTCGGATTGATGAGTATCACTTTCGGGGTGTCAGCTTCCGACTGGGTTTGGCTGACATCCGTCATGGACCCCGATAGCTTCACTCCTTGCACCATTTACATATGATTTTTTTTGTATTGGTTTCTATAGCGTAATGTTTGTTACGCTACAAACACCAAACATCCTCATTTCTTAGCGGGGCTTGGGATCGGCCATGGAGGAATTGTTTGAAATAAAGTAGTAGTGATAGTTGTTAATGCTAGTGCAATATCGTAACACCTTTTCTCACCTACAGACGTGACCACTATATTTTTAATCTGAAATGTCGTCGAAAATATACACTACTAGGCTTAATTCGTCAGAGGGATATTACCAAACCTTGGTATGCTTTCTAGGAGTAATTAGTTTTCAATAATTGTTGACAATACCACTTAGTTTAAACAAATAATTATGTTTGTATTATAATATTATATAGAAGAGTATTGTTTATAAAGTATTCGTATTCTTATTCTTAATATTCACATATCTAATGTTGTCTATTAGTATGTGGTTTATAGAAAGTACGTTACATTTACAGATTATTCGCCTGGATACTGCGAAGCACATCCCAGTAAAGATTGCCACAAAAGAATCCTTCCACACACCAAACGAATTGGCTCAAAGGTAGAACTTCATTCCAAATATATGAATAACATTTTTATTTTGTATAACACATTCTTTTTTTCCCCTCAATAATTGTTTTGATATATGAAGTAATTTAGTTAATCGGCCTGAATGCTTCATGAAATCAATATCTAATTGCGATTTTTAAATGTACACAAGCAATTGCTAACTTACACCATTAA
Organism: Oasisia sp. SBJ-2009; assembly: GCA_964017155.1. NCBI lineage: Eukaryota > Metazoa > Annelida > Polychaeta > Sabellida > Siboglinidae > Oasisia > Oasisia sp. SBJ-2009. The sequence continues at coordinate 4,538,501 of OZ024865.1, read as the reverse complement.
CAAAACCATACGTGTTTATCGTACACAGTAGTTTGAACGTGATGAAACACGACAACGGCTTTCTTGCTGGCAGATGACGTATAGAGGCGACACCATCCGTGTAATTAATACACTACATTCAATGTTTACCCTTAAGCCGGTGTCTGATCATTTGTGAATGTCTCTTATAATTACAAAATATATGTTTTATATGTAAATATAGTATGGATGTACTGGTTGTTAATGCTATGTGGTGTTTAATTGTTTACACAATTATGCCAATATATAAAGCAAAGTAGTATGCAAGTAATACATATGCGGAGCTTATACAATGAAACAGTAAAGATGACGGGAATCCTGCTGCTCGAACTAAGCTAAAATAAACGATAGTTTATGCACATTAATATCAAATTAAATAAACGTCATTTCACTACAGCTACCGCCCAAGGAATACAGACTCCTCGGAGGGTTTGGACAAGGGAAATACTCTGCTGGGTAAGGTTTACGAGCGATCCAGCAAAGATCACTTGCCCGAAATAAAAGCGTTACTGTTCATCCTATTTTTTTTATAATCGAAAGAAGCGTACTAATAGTAAAACTTATGTATTGTTCTGAAGTTTTCACCATTTATGTTGGCGGTTTAACTAAACGTCATTTGACCCGAACAGTTTGTATTTTTTATCACAACGTCTATTTATTTACAGGTATGTACACACCCGTGAACGGGACGGACATCCCGGATTAGATGGTGTTAAAATAAAGTGTTATTATTTATTATTATTACTATGTTACCTGTCAATATTGTTATGTTTGCAAAATTAGAAACAAAGCATCGTTTGTTAACACCGTATCTGTTGTGGGTAATTAGTGGGTTGTGTTACGTTTGTATAACCAGGTCTCCCTAAGATGGGTGGGACGTCGACCTCACTGCTGATGTTCGTCAGATCTAAACCAATCACCTCCACGAACTACGACGACGCAGAGCTACGAAGTGGAACAAAGAACGGAACTCTGAAAGTGGAGCCGGTCAGTGTGTCACGATAGTCTTAAATCCACCTCCTCGGTTCCTTTGCCCAGAAGGTTATGTTATGTTCTTATGCGTGTGCCTCATGTAGTTCCTGGTGTGATGGGCTTGCGCTTGTGTGCGAGGGTGTGTGCGGACGGTCGAGCGAACGGGCGTGTGTTCGTGATTGAGTGTATGCGTATGGACGTGCGTCATCCTTCAAGGACGAAGCAGGACTGGGGTAATATGAATGGGAGTGGGACTACTACAGGGTAAATGCTTCGCAGCTAAAACACGTATGAGACAC
>OZ024865.1:4517212-4529712 GCA_964017155.1 Oasisia sp. SBJ-2009 | reverse complement strand
TCCGTCTGGAAAGTCCCTCCGTCAACTGGGTGAAACACGTGGGCGGCAGCAAGCTGGGGGCGTCGATGGGAGTGATCTGTAGAAATCTCCTCGATATTCAACTCAGTGAGTACCGCCTTAAAAGTTGCACTAAGAGGGCGTTCAATTTGTTAACAGGAAACATGGAAACAACGTCAAATACAGTCTGATAAGAACACATTCTGTGATGCGTTTTTAAGGTCGTATTTGATTAAAATCCCCGGTTTTGTTTTAATGAATAGAAGGGCAGTTGTTAGCCCGCATTTATTTACTACATCAGTAGTGTGTGACATCGCTTACATTTGACAGCAAACCTAGCTAAGCACTGTTGTTTAGGCACTGATAGGAGGTAATTTGTTTTAGTGTCGGTTCGCTAGAGGGCGACATTTGTGTGGACTTTTATAGTTATGTTTCAGAATGTGACCGCTAGATGGCGGTACCGCTATGCCCATTTATCTCGATATGGGCGGGGTGATTGACCTCCTCATCTTTGATGCATGTAAACAGTAATATATTAATGCTGAATCTAGATTACATGCGATTATTGTTATTCATAGATCCAGGTATATGATTGACGTTTCCCATAATATGATCCGGCAATCATATTTGCCCGTTTTAGAACTTTGCATGTATTAGCACTATTGCTGCGCCCATACTTAGTTACAAGGTCAAGTTGCTTGCATATAAAATACGTAAATAATAATTCACCAATCTGGATGACCTGTCAAATTAGAATAAGACTATTCCATAGGAACGAATACTTTTGGAATATCCGTAGGAGCAGTTGTGTTGTGTTTTTTTTTTGGCACGATGCACTATCGTTTTAATTTTCAGGATCTCTTAATGGACACGTCAAAGTTGACGTTCTGGATATGGCCTGGGCTACAGTGCATGTCGGAATAATCGGATTTGACTTCGACATGTTCCGAGCCGAGCTGTGTTTCAAGGGTGGCATTGAATACGGCTTGAACATTCTGAAGGTGATTGAAATTAAAACAATGTGCGATGATGATTGTTGTGGCACTGAAAATACATTGGCAACGTCGTTACATGATATGAGGACTTGGTAGCTACATTATTATATTATTGACATGAGGGTGTGTAGGTTGCACGCGCGATTTGTACCGAAATGGGTAAGATAAGTACTCGTACCAAGACAAATAATAAACAATTTTGTGCACGACCTGATTTGAGTGACACAGTTCAGGATTGCTGTAAACGTTGTATACAGTTCAGACAATTGCATCAACATTGTCTCCGTATAGAGGTTTGGTTAGATAAACCACCCATTACACACATACGACTTAGACTTAGTTAGAAATACGCTTCGGCCTCGTCAGCGAGTGTCATCAAGTGAGCAAATCAAATGGTCCAATCCCACAATCGTTCGTGTTTATAAACCGTCTTTGTATGGCCACTGGCTGTAATTATTTTAGACAGACCCGCGTGTGTGATAAAATGTGTTGTCACGTGTCATAGTTGCTGCACGATTTCAAAAGCTGTGTATGTTAGTGAGGGTTATCACGAAATTCACACGACTCTTAATCAAATTTGTCTGTTTAGGAATATGGCTACGAAGAGGTCCAGAAATTCAAGGAATTGTATAATAAAGTCGTGGATAACGTTGTGAAACGACTGAAAGAATCCGCGAAGTCATTCAAGAGTCTTGTGTCAACTTTTAAGAACACGGATTTTGGCGACATCATCAAGAAGTTGATTGCAGCTGTCAAGCAGTTGCCAAGAACGGTGCTGAATCTACGTCGAGTTGGTCAACGCTTGTATAAAGCCGTAGGGAAGTTTGCTGAGCTGCCGCCGGTCGTGAAACAAGTGAAAGACTTGATAACAAAAGTCAAAACCCTCTTCAAAGACATCAAAACTGACGTCATGGAATTTTATAATGTAAGCGAGTATTTGTAGTTTACATTTCTTGCAATTGTGTAGTACTTTCTGCGAGAATGTTCTTTCACCACGCCATGTTTAACGTTCAACCCCCCCCCCACACACACATACCACGTGTACAAGAAAACAGTGTTGGTGTGCGTGCGTGCGTGCGTGTGTGCGTGTGTGCGTGTGTGCGTGTGTGCGTGTGTGCGTGTGTGCGTGTGTGCGTGTGTGCGTGTGTGCGTGTGTGCGTGTGTGCGTGTGTGCGTGTGTGCGTGTGTGCGTGTGTGCGTGTGTGCGTGTGTGCGTGTGTGCGTGTGTGCGTGTGTGCGTGTGTGCGTGTGTGCGTGTGTGCGTGTGTGCGTGTGTGCGTGTGTGCGTGTGTGCGTGTGTGCGTGTGTGCGTGTGTGCGTGTGTGCGTGTGTGCGTGTGTGCGTGTGTGCGTGTGTGCGTGTGTGCGTGTGTGCGTGTGTGCGTGTGTGCGTGTGTGCGTGTGTGCGTGTGTGCGTGTGTGCGTGTGTGCGTGTGTGCGTGTGTGCGTGTGTGCGTGTGTGCGTGTGTGCGTGGGTGCGTGAGTGCGTGAGTGCGTGTGTGCGTGTGTGCGTGTGAGCGTGCGTGCGTGCGTGTGTGCGTGTGTGGGTGTGTGCGTGTGTGCGTGTGTGCGTGTGTTCGTGTGTGGGTGTGTGCGTGTGCGTTTGTGCGTGTGTGCGTGTGTGCGTGTGTGCGTGTGTGCGTGTGTGCGTGTGTGCGTGTGTGCGTGTGTGCGTGTGTGCGTGTGTGCGTGTGTGCGTGTGTGCGTGTGTGCGTGTGTGCGTGTGTGCGTGTGTGCGTGTGTGCGTGTGTGCGTGTGTGCGTGTGTGCGTGTGTGCGTGTGTGCGAGTGTGCGAGTGTGCGTGTGTGCGTGTGCGCGTGTGCGCGTGTGCGCGTGTGCGCGTGTGCGCGTGTGCGCGTGTGCGCGTGTGCGCGTGTGCGCGTGTGCGCGTGTGCGCGTGTGTGCTTGTGTTTGATTCAATGATTCTGCGCGTTTGATTCAATGATTCTGCATGTATTTATATTTATGTACGTGTGTGTGTGTGAATGTGTGCGTGTGTGCGTGTGTACGTTGTGCGATCGTGTGTTCGCTTGATCGAGCGAGCATGTAAGCGATTGTTGGTTGTGTATATGTATATAATGGTGTGAGTGCACGCGTAGATACTCGATTTCATGTGCCTGCCTAGCTTTATTTAAAGCAAATATTTTGAACATACATCAGCATGAGTATGCCCTACAAGTTTACCTACTTGCTCATACTATTTGTAGGCTATCGCCGACAGCATTAATACCGTTGTTCCGTGGGCTTGGAAAGAAATCAAGGTGTCCTTCAACGGTATTGTTAAAGCAATAAAGAAGTTGCTGAAAAACCCGCGATCGGCCATACAGGAGATCGGAGAAGCTGTTACAAGGTAACTTTGTGTACGGCGGATATTTAGGAATATACATATATATATATATATATATATATATATATATATATATATATATATATATATATATATATGTATATATATGTATATATATATATATATATATATATATATATATATATATATATATATATATATATATATATATATATATATATATATATATATGTGTGTATATGTTTATGTGCATGAATGTATGCGTGCGTACGTGCATGCGAACACGTATGTGTGTGATTCAATTAACGAATGTTTATTCACCATTTTGGCCCAGTGTCAGAAATAAACAAAATTATCTATAATGCACCTTCTTTGTTTAAAATACAAAGTTATTGATTAATATTATGTCAACGTATCAGTATAAAATAATGTATTCATACACTAGTTATGTATACATCAACAAGCGTACAAAATATGACATTCATATTATATAATAAGGAAAGGATTGCTTTCACGAAACGATGGTCATTCTCTGCACCAATTCTTTTTCCTGTTTCTTGAACAGAATTTCCGCGGCTGTGGCTGGTGTAATCGATGCAAAACACAAAATCGAGGAGGCAAATTTCTTTGCAAAAGGTCAGTAAACGTATGAGTGAGCCTAACAATAGCACTGAACGACATACGCATTGTCATTCCCCTGCACACATAACACACGTACATATAACACTGTAGCTTAAAACGCGATATTTCTTAATCCAATCATCGGGGTATCATTTCACGGGTAACTACTTTACAACTTCAAATATACGCCGCTATGGGAACAATTCGTGTGTCTGGAATACGTATTAAATCGGGCATTTTGGGTTCATTCTATATAAGCCCTAAAACAATTAATCTTCTTGTTTTTGTTCCAAAGAAAACCGGCCATACTGGTTTGACATCAAGACGGTTTTGAAGGACATTGGGTTGCGGGTGAAAAACATCAAAACCTCTATATCGGACACGATGACTGACCTCAAAAATTACCCACCTACGGACAAATTCGCGGAAGCGTTCACTGGAGTTGACTTCGTAAGTAATACTAACAGGTTCCAACTTTACTAAGATGTGTGTCAATGTATGTTTACATCTCTTCTGAACATAATGCCTGTCATCCTGTCATATGAACATAATAGTCTATTTAATAACAAATTACAGTATGAATCCTCCTATATCATCATGTGTCTACCAATTGCGTGCGATTGCCATGAATATTTACCACAGTATCTAAGAACACACACACACACACACACACACACACACACACACACACACACACACACACACACACACACACACACACACACACACACACACACACACACACACACACATATATATATATATATATGTATATATATATATATATATATATATATATATATATATATATATATATATATATATATATATATATATATATATATATATATATACATACACACACATACATACACACACAACACACACATACATACACACACGTGTGTGTGTCATACATACACACACGTGTGTGTGTGTGTGTGTGTGTGTGTGTGTGTGTGTGTGTGTGTGTGTGTGTGTGTGTGTGTGTGGTGTGGTGTGTGTGTGTGTGTGCGTGTGTGCGTGCGTGCGTGCGTGCGTGTGTGGGACGTGTGGTGTTTGAACGTTAAATATTGCGATATGAACAAACATTTAAAGAGTAAGGCTAATACAACAATCCATGAAGACATCAAGTGAAGCAAAAACTATGTTGGTTCCATTTAATTAGGAAAAAGACACACTAGAGAGATTGCAACGAACAGCAACTACGTTTGTTTGTTGAAGTGAACAATTTTGGCTATGAAAGACGCTGATTAGAATGTAGGTTCCCAACACTAGAGTTTAGGAAACTTAGATGAAATCCAACATATGTTTTTAATATTGATGGCTACGAGGATGTTGGTAACACTATTTTCTACATTGTGCCAGCGGGCACAATGTTGCATTAGTCAAGGAATAGTACAGGATGGATATGAGAAAGTACCCATTCTCTCAGAGAACAATACATTACTAGATCCATTGAAGTGACGATTGTATTAATTCTAGCAGTGTTAGCATGTGCAAAACTAAAATTGACAGTTATATGACGAGGTCGGGTCGAGTAGATGGACATTTGACGAACTGTCGATGAGCAAAACCTTTCTTGCCCGCATGTCGCTTGAAGACCATAGCTCTAGACGCAGTCTTGTTCAGTCTGGATAACTATTATTATAGCGTGTTAAATATTGTCAAATATGTCTAACTAGTGTTAGACCTGGTTAAGTATTGTTAACTTTAAATCCTATTGTACTTCATTGTACACATGCCAACTGTGGTGTTGCTATAGAGCAGAGTCAATGAGGAAACTGTGTGTAGCATACAATAATGTGTTTAGATGTGTATGCAGTGAGCCTGGAGATTGTAGTGCGAGTTATATGTTTGTGTCAAGAGGCTTAAATGTAAAATGTTAATTAGAAAAAATTGTATAGTTTTTGACGTGTATAGCTAGATCGGGCAATGCAATACTACAGAGTATCATGAATAGTGATGCTCTGTATACTTCACCGCTGTGTCGTCATTGGCGGAAAATGCTTTATGTATATAGTTATTAGTCATACTTTAGTTTTTATATGGATGTCATGTTCCGGAATAAAGTTATTGAATATAATTGAACTGAATATGGTTAAACAGCGTGAGATGAAGACCGCAGCCCTGGAGGAGATTAAGCAGGTTCTGGCAGAGGAACTGGACGGACCACTCGGGTACCTCAGACAACTGCTCGAACCGTTCCAAAAGGCCAACGACTTCTTCGTGCAGGCGGTGAAAAACGTCAAGGAAGCGTGGCGAGTGATGCGGAACGGGTGAGGAATTAGCGACTGTTGAAATCCATCCGCACTGGTGGGGAGCGGTGGTCGCGCGGTACAGCGCCGGACTGTCAGTCGAGGGGACGATGGTTCAATCCCACCTACCGCCGTTTCGAAACCTATGCAATTTCGTTCACCCCACATTTGCCTGTGTCTTTCGGAAGAGACACTAAAAGCCGGTGGTTCCTTCTATCTGGTGTCTGTGCCAGGGGAAATAAAAAGTCCCACACATGGGGTTAATGTGTAACCTGTAGTGGACTCACTAATTCTAGAGAAAAACTCCTGCGTTAGCCCAAGTTTGGGCTGTTTGGAGGAAACCACCTAAGAAGTAAGAAAATACACCGATATCTTGGAAATGTAGGCGCTATGGAGGGAATAATACTATAACATTTGTTGTTTTCACAGTGTGTGGCACGGAGCGTTTAAATTATTAGTATTGTTGTTGTTGTTATTAATGTTGGTGGTGATGTTGTTGCCGATGTTGTCGTTGGTCGTTGTTGTCATCGTTGTTGTCATCGTTGTTGTCGCCATCGCCATCGCCATCGCCATCGCCATCGCCATCGCCATCGCCATCGCCATCGCCATCGCCATCGCCATCGCCATCGCCATCGCCATCGCCATCGCCATCGCCATCGCCATCGCCATCGCCATCGCCATCGCCATCGCCATCGCCATCGCCATCGCCATCGCCATCGCCATCGCCATCGCCATCGCCATCGCCATCGCCATCGCCATCGCCATCGCCATCGCCATCGCCATCGCCATCGCCATCGCCATCGCCATCGCCATCGCCATCGCCATCGCCATCGCCATCGCCATCGCCATCGCCATCGCCATCGCCATCGCCATCGCCATCGCCATCGCCATCGCCATCGCCATCGCCATCGCCATCGCCATCGCCATCGCCATCGCCATCGCCATCGCCATCGCCATCGCCATCGCCATCGCCATCGCCATCGCCATCGCCATCATTACAATAATCAACCTAAATGTTACGAACATATTACTAAACGACTACACATATTACTAAACGACTTGTAGAGCGCAGTGGCTCAGGGGTAGAGCTTCAGACTCTCGACTACGAGAACCCGGGTTCGAATCCTGGCTGCGGCGTTAAAACCTTGGGCAAGTTTTTTCACTCTACATTGCTCCAGTTCACTCAGCTGTTTAAATGAGTACCTGACTATAGACAGTGGTGGATATGTGTAGCCTTCGCGCATTAATTGTAGCATATGGCTGGATGCTTCCCAGAGAAGCCGAGATGGTATTTGAGTGAACAGGTCTGTCAGGGAAGTAAAGCGCTTTGAGCGGTCCTGAGGACTGGATACTGCTATATAAGAACTGCCTTTTACTTTACACAGGGCGTATATCATTGTATGTTTATAATTACATACAATCGTAAATCCTATAACAATAAGTACAAAAATATTGTTCTGTTGTCCTTCAACATAGATACCAAGACACTCGTACAATGCTGGAAGAGATATTTGGACCAAAAATGCACGAGGAATTCCCTAGAAAGCTGCTACAATCGAAAAGGTGCGGAGATGGATTTTGGTGGACCAACGCGAGGGGGCGATACCCCCACAAAGGCATCATGCTCGAGGTGACACATGGGATGAAGGTATGTGAAGGCGAATGTTGTCCTATAGCTCTTTGTAATTCAACAACACTTGACAATTTATTTATCATCACATGGGGTCACTGATGGAATCCAGTGGGGTTATCACTCCGACAACCTTGGGGACATTTTTGTGTCACACAAATTATGTCTATGCTGATGTTTTCATGGTGAATGATTACGATAGGCACTATTAGAAAATGGTAACATGTAAATATATATTCCTAATATGCAAATTACCCACTGCCATTATTAAAAAAATACTTTTTTTAAACCAATATAATATATACAATATTTAGCTATAGGCTGTATGAGGACTCGATACAATATGGTTTTATTTCTCAACTTTGACATCACATATGCATATGGCACAACGTTAATGTCAACCATGATCGATAAGCTAGTAGTACAACTTGGCACGTAGAGGTGTGCTCTAGATAGGAACAAATAGCGGGGGTGTCATGGTCGGATTGGCCCATGCGGTTAAGTCAAGATAAATCAGATTGGCCCATTCGGGTAATTCAAGTTAAGTCTGATTGGTCCATGCGGTTAAGTCAACTGAAGTGCGATTGGCCGATGTGGTTAGGTTAAGTTAAGTTAAGTCCGATTGGCCCATGCGGTTAAGTCAAGTTAAGTCTGATTGGCCCATGCGATTAAGTCAATGTTAGTCAGATTGGCCGATGTGGTTAGGTTAAGTTAAGTTAAGTTAAGTTAAGTTAAGTTAAGTTAAGTTAAGTTAAGTTAAGTTAAGTTAAGTTAAGTTAAGTTAAGTTAAGTTAAGTTAAGTTAAGTTAAGTTAAGTTAAGTTAAGTTAAGTTAAGTTAAGTTAAGTTAAGTTAAGTTAAGTTAAGTTAAGTTAAGTTAAGTTAAGTTAAGTTAAGTTAAGTTAAGTTAAGTTAAGTTAAGTTAAGTTAAGTTAAGTTAAGTTAAGTTAAGTTAAGTTAAGTTAAGTTAAGTTAAGTTAAGTTAAGTTAAGTTAAGTTAAGTTAAGTTAAGTTAAGTTAAGTTAAGTTAAGTTAAGTTAAGTTAAGTTAAGTTAAGTTAAGTTAAGTTAAGTTAAGTTAAGTTAAGTTAAGTTAAGTTAAGTTAAGTTAAGTTAAGTTAAGTTAAGTTAAGTTAAGTTAAGTTAAGTTAAGTTAAGTTAAGTTAAGTTAAGTTAAGTTAAGTTAAGTTAAGTTAAGTTAAGTTAAGTTAAGTTAAGTTAAGTTAAGTTAAGTTAAGTTAAGTTAAGTTAAGTCCGATTGGCCCATGCGGTTAAGTCAAGTTTAGTCAGATTGGCCCATGCGGTTAAGTCAATTGAAGTCAAGAAGCAAAACCACTACACTATATGACGTTGCTCTTTACCAAAGGTTGTAACATGTCGCAGATTGTGTCTCCTTACACGGGTCAACTGAAGAAGACAGGTTCGAGACAAGTCACCATTACTGTCGCAGACATGAAGAAAATGAAGATTGTCATCGACAATGTTGATATAAACGTTGTCGAGAAAGAGGTGAGTCGACATTTGTATATATATATATATATATATATATATATATATATATATATATATATATATATATATATATATATATATATATATATATATATGTGTGTGTGTGTGTGTGTGTGTATATATATATATATATTATCGCCAGATGTCTCGCAACATAACGGCCATCTAGCGGTCAGTGACGTAACAATATTCGCGTCCGAGATTGTCAAGGAGTACCGATGTTCAACTGTGCCTATTGGGCGAGGACAGCTTTTAACGAAACGGCCGTTTCGTCGATCTTTCGTTAATATTCATCACTCTCAATATACAACATTTTTCTTGTGTATTTATACTTTGATATATTAACCAAAACGCGACACTGTTATTAATTTTAGCTCGATACGCTGTATCAACAACGTGTCCACGGTTTATTGCACCGCTGCAAGACATTAACTAGTACACTAGTACCAACTGTTGTTGTTAGTATTACATGACAATAACTATTATTAATAATACTGCATTACACTAACTATTATTAATAATACTGCATGCCACTATATATATATATATATATATATATATATATATATATATATATAACTATATGTATATAACTAACTAACTAACTATATAAATATATATATATATATATATAGAGAGAGAGAGAGAGAGTTATACTAGTTATACTAGTTAGTGTCGTGAAGTATATATATATATATATATATATATATATATATATATATATATATATATATAATATATATATATATATTTATATATATTATATATAAATATATATATATGTATATATATATATATATATATATATATATATATATATATATATGTATATATATATATATATATATATATATATATATTTCACGACACTAACTAGTATAACTAGTATAACTCTCTCTCTCTCTCTCTCTCTCTCTCTCTCTATATATATATATATATTTATATAGTTAGTTAGTTAGTTATATACATATAGTTATATATATATATATATATATATATATATATATATATATATATATATATATATATATATATATAGTGGCATGCAGTATTATTAATAATAGTTAGTGTAATTTAGAGTAATATTAACAGTACTTAGTAATAATAATTTGTATATTGCTGTACTTGTAATTATTGTTACAGTTACAGTACCAGTAGTACTAGCTAGTGTCATGAAGTATATATATATATATATATATATATATATATATATATATATATATATATATAATATATATATATATATTTATATATATTATATATAAATATATATATATGTATATATATATATATATATATATATATATATATATATATATATATATATATACTTCATGACACTAGCTAGTACTACTGGTACTGTAACTGTAACAATAATTACAAGTACAGCAATATACAAATTATTATTACTAAGTACTGTTAATATTACTCTTACCTTACAAATACGATCAGGTCTTTGGGAAGACGAACTTCGCTATCCTCCATTTGTTCCGCCTTCCCGCAGGTGGCAGCGGGAGAGACGCTGGGACAGGGCGTCAGACCGTCCTGGTGTCGGGACCCTCACATACACGTAGCCCTCGTGAAGACAGACACGGGCAACACCATCGACCCGACGGGCTACCTTCGCAAGAGGAAGATGCCGCCCCCGCATTGGGTGCAGGAGTGCGACCATTACGTACTTCGCTGGCTGGTGGGTTCTCATAGAAAACTTCACTTCGTGAAAATGTTCATCAAGTTGGCAGTATATTATTCGAAACAAATTTCAAAATTACACAACTAGCAACGTTCGACTTACTTCTACGTGTCGACCACCATCGGCGGCCTTCTTCAGGTACTGAATGTTCAGAGGTCACTGCTCGCTAGATGGCGTGGCGAGCAGACTGTCCCACGCCTCACTTAGTCTGTAGCCCCCATCGTGTCTGTTCATAGTTGGTTTCGTCTTCCTGATCCAGATGGCTTCTTTCATCCAACGCGTAGAAGTAAGTCGAACATTGCTAGTTGTGTAATTATCAAATTTTTTTCGAATAAGAACACTTCACATGTGTCACTTGCGTGTAATGTCGTCTGTTTGAAGTGTTGGAATACTACTGCAACTATGCATGAACAAATATAAAGCGCGCCTTAAGACATTCTATTTCAAAATATCTTTTAATGTCTAGTTCCTCTATATCTTTTTAAATGGATATTAATGTTTTAATTAGTTCAGCTAGCATATAATTTAAATTATTGATTAATTGATTTTAGATTTAAATATACTTATTCAAACTTTTTACATATATTATATTATGTTTACTTCTTACAATGAAAACACTATTGAACAGAGCTTGTACTTTGGATTTTAGTGTATAAATAAAGTGTATTATTATGATTATGATTATGATTATGATGATTGTGATTGTGATTGTGATTGTGATTGTGATTGTGATTGTGATCGTGATCGTGATCGTTGTCGTTGTCGTTGTCGTTGTCGTTGTCGTTGTCGTTGTCGTTGTCGTTGTCGTTGTCGTTGTCGTTGTCGTTGTCGTTGTCGTTGTCGTTGTCGTTGTCGTTGTCGTTGTCGTTGTCGTTGTCGTTGTCGTTGTCGTTGTCGTTGTCGTTGTCGTTGTCGTTGTCGTTGTCGTTGTCGTTGTCGTTGTCGTTGTCGTTGTCGTTGTCGTTGTCGTTGTCGTTGTCGTTGTCGTTGTCGTTGTCGTTGTCGTTGTCGTTGTCGTTGTCGTTGTCGTTGTCGTTGTCGTTGTCGTTGTCGTTGTCGTTGTCGTTGTCGTTGTCGTTGTCGTTGTCGTTGTCGTTGTCGTTGTCGTTGTCGTTGTCGTTGTCGTTGTCGTTGTCGTTGTCGTTGTCGTTGTCGTTGTCGTTGTCGTTGTCGTTGTCGTTGTCGTTGTCGTTGTCGTTGTCGTTGTCGTTGTCGTTGTCGTTGTCGTTGTCGTTGTCGTTGTCGTTGTCGTTGTCGTTGTCGTTGTCGTTGTCGTTGTCGTTGTCGTTGTCGTTGTCGTTGTCGTTGTCGTTGTCGTTGTCGTTGTCGTTGTCGTTGTCGTTGTCGTTGTCGTTGTCGTTGTCGTTGTCGTTGTCGTTGTCGTTGTCGTTGTCGTTGTCGTTGTCGTTGTCGTTGTCGTTGTCGTTGTCGTTGTCGTTGTCGTTGTCGTTGTCGTTGTCGTTGTCGTTGTCGTTGTCGTTGTCGTTGT
>OZ024865.1:4502212-4512212 GCA_964017155.1 Oasisia sp. SBJ-2009 | reverse complement strand
ACATGGTACACCAAGGATGTCCTAACAATGATAGGTTTGAGTAATTCTCACGAGACTACGATATTATTAAGATTGTCTATTTCATTGGCAGTCCATGTGTCATCTATAATTACAAACTAACAGGGCCTTAGCCTCGATTACACAGATTTCGTGAGGTGGCAGCACATTTCAGCCCCTCAAATTCGCCTGGGGAATTAATAGGCTGCCGAAATAACCGACAGAGCGGCCTTACCCCAGATTAGGGTAGAGACGCTGATTGTCTCTCAGGCCAACTACGCAATACAATTGAAAATAACGATATACTTTTACAAGATAATAATATCCTATAAAACATATTCAACATTGAATTTATAGTAACACCAAAAAAAAATACAAATTTGCAGATGTTAATAAAATAGGAATTACGGCAGGATTATCCAGTATCCGTGAGGTGGCAGCAGTGTTTAGCCCACACAGATAATATTCAAAAACCGGCGAAGTCACCAGACTGTCTTCTCGGCGTAGTTCCGCAGCCGACCGACAGTCAGCTAAGCGCGATTAACAGGGCCCACGACAACCGATGATGTGTTTAGTCATTGACGCAATATTTTCTAACTCCCAGCTGTCACTTGGAGCGATGTGGTGTTCGACGCGGTCAGACCAGTGCATGGGTCACGTGGTCATCATGGAGGAAGCCAAGATTGAGGTCGGGCCGTGTGTGTCCAACGTGACGCTGCCCGTGATGACCCGTCCGGCCGACACGCCAAGTATGTGGTCGATATATTCGTGGTCGGATACCACAACCGTCTTGCAAAGAAAACAATTATTTACTTATCACTACTTTGATTTGTAATGAGAGATAATTAATGGCAGATATACTGCGCGATCGGAGACAAGATGAAGTGTTTGGGTGGTATGCCTATGATTGATATCTATGGTATTATTATTTACTATTATTATGTATTATTATAAGTGATATATATATATATATATATATATATATATATATATATGTATATATATATATATATATATATATATATATATATATATATATGTATATATATATATATATTTATATATGATACTATTAATACTTGTTGTTGTTGTCATTGTTATTACTATAATAACCATCATTGTCATAATTATTATTATTTTTATTAATTTTTCATTATTATTTTATAATTTTTATTTTATTATTATCAACATCATCATCGTCATCATTGCCATTATATATATATATATATATATATATATATATATATATATATATATATATATATATATATATATATATATATATTGTATATAATAAAAAGTGTTCTCCTTTTTTAGCAATAGAAGCAATGTTAAACATGAAAATTGGTGACGTCATCAAGTTGGCAGACGTGAGCTCTCTCGATGCAACACAGATGGTTACACTGGTCGAAGATCTTCGAGAGGCGTCCCAGCATTGGGTAACACATGTTTTTTCTACATTATATAACCATATGCAATTCAATCTATCAAAACACATTCAGAATATTTAAAAGGGTGGTATAATGAAGACAACATTACCCGGAGTATTGCACCTAAATGATTAGCAAAAACTTCAATCAATTAAAACATTTCAATCAACATTTTTAAAGCAAGTAATTACACAGAAGATGACCCAAGAATGAACGAATCCAACATAATCTTCGGATTCTTGGAGGTTGACATTTACAAATATCAAGTATATAAATGTGATGGCATGATCAGCTGCAAACGATCGTCAAATATAATATATCATAGGCTACAAAGTATAAGAAACAACAAACAAAACTAAAATTCCAAGTTTGACGTGAGTACGTATGTAGAAAGGAATTCCTTCACGTAAATCACAATATCCATACTCCACAGATATATCGTGTCTTACATGGTGCTATTCTAGTAATCTACTGCATGATATTCATGTTTGTATCAATTTAGCAGAAAACCCGTAGATTATTTGTATTAGCCCATTCATTTGACATTTAGTTTCGCAGTAATTTTTTTTTATAACTAAACCGCAATTTAGTTTCACCCCAAAATCATTCCTGTAGATCTTATGGGAGACATTTCGAAAGCACATCGATAAATGTGCAGATAACGTTTTGCACATCGCAATCGGAACTAACTGACGACTGCTAAAATGACTCTTAACGCATAATATTAACAATGTTCACATTTATAAAGCACATGCGTTTATATATAGTTCATATACATCATCAGTTGGTGTTTCGTTTGGTCCTGAACTCATATATCGCTTTGTTGCAGCGAAAGAAGCAAATCGAAGATATCGTCGTGAAGATTTTTGGCAATGAGTTTGCACGTTTCGAAGTGTGCACGAGTATCACACCGATAAATTTTGGTCCATATTACATAGAAATCTACGAACTAAATCCGCCAGTAACAATGCCTGTTGGACCTATCTTGTTGGAGTATAGTAAGTATATTTATTTGTCTTAATGTGACCGTGTTCATACGGTGGATTCTCGCACTACGATCACCTCTGCAAAACAATCATTTCGTATATAATGTCTATACACGTTTAGGTTTAATTCCAAACGAATTCTTTCATATTCTAAGTGTTAACAATTATATTGAAATTGTCGCCTTCTCTCTTGCTGATCTGTTAAATGTGTGCCTCATCGTGTGTGATCAGTTGAGAATAGTACGTCTCCACAGCGCCGATCGCAGGGGCGGATATCTGCATGAATGTCGAAATGCAACATAATTTCAACGTGAAGTCGATGTGCTTCATGAAACAGTAAACATATATATATATATATATATATATATATATATATATATATATATATATATATATATATATATATATATATATATATATATATATATATATATATATATATATATATATACAGCTGTATATTTGTTCGAACGTTGTCGAAACAACCTGCATGACGGCGTATTATTCAAAAGCATGTGCCACACAAGACACAGTTTGCACATATGTATAGGGTGTGGTTCTGTTGTTTCAGGGTTTGGCATAGACGGACATTACGGAGCTACATTTTACGCAAAATTGTGCTTTATGACAATGAAAGCATCGGTAAGAAGTTAACTACTTAACGAACTCACAAGAAGCAGTCGTTTTCGTTCGCATATAATGTTTGTTTTGTTAAATGTAGCAATACAATTACAAGTTAACGTTTGTCTTATATAAAATGATATAGGTGTTTCTGTTTTTTTTTATAAACACATATTAACCAAACATTGGACTCGGATGTGTTAAAGTGGAATAACTATACCATGTTATGGTATTATTTTACATTATAATATACTATATTACGTTACACCACACACCGCACCGCCCGCACCGCACCGCACCGCACCGCACCGCACCGCACCGCACCGCACCGCACCGCACCGCACCGCACCGCACCGCACCGCACCGCACCGCACCGCACCGCACCGCACCGCACCGCACCGCACCGCACCGCACCGCACCGCACCGCACCGCACCGCACCGCACCGCACCGCACCGCACCGCACCGCACCGCACCGCACCGCACCGCACCGCACCGCACCGCACCGCACCGCACCGCACCGCACCGCACCGCACCGCACCGCACCGCACCGCACCGCACCGCACCGCACCGCACCGCACCGCACCGCACCGCACCGCACCGCACCGCACCGCACCGCACCGCACCGCACCGCACCGCACCGCACCGCACCGCACCGCACCGCACCACACCACACCACACCACACCACACCACACAACTTCCCACCCTGCACCACACTACACTCCCTGCACTACACTATAATACATTATACTATTATTATATTACATTACAGTACATTATTGTATCGTATATATATATATATATATATATATATATATATATATATATATATATATATATATACTGACACGACGCACCAGCATCCGCTTACACTGTGGTATACATGTCAGCGGTAGTGCCATAAAGCTACGAAACCAAACTGATGTGAGCTTAATGTCTGCTTACTTCAGGCGACGATTGTTCCCCGCCTGGGAAGCTCCGTGTGGGGCTCGGTCGGGGTGTCAGTGTCCGTGCTGAGTGCGGAGTTACGATTGACGGGGTTCCTGCTCACCACCTCCTTCCCCACCACACTCACCGTCGAATTCAAGAAGTTCCCCCTGGAAGTGAGGTACACAGAGCGAAGACCTTGTGTTGCGTAGATGTTTTTATTTGTTATAATTGGTGTATATTTATATGTGATTGCTTATGTGTGTGTGTGTGTGTGTGTGTGTGTGTGTGTGTGTGTGTGTGTGTGTGTGTGTGTGTGCGTGCGTGTGTGTGCGTGCGTGCGTGCGTGCGTGCGTGCGTGTGTGTGTGTGTCTCTCTCTCCGTTTCTCCGTCTCTCCATCTCTCTCCGTCTGTCTGTCTCTCCGTCTCTCTCTCTCTCACTCTCTTTCTCACTCTCTTTCTCACTCTCTTTCTCACTCTCTTTCTCACTCTCTTTCTCACTCTCTTTCTCACTCTCTATCTCTCTATCTCTCTATCTCTCTATCTCTATCTCTATCTCTATCTCTATCTCTATCTCTATCTCTATCTCTATCTCTATCTCTATCTCTATCTCTATCTCTATCTCTATCTCTATCTCTATCTCTATCTCTATCTCTATCTCTATCTCTATCTCTATCTCTATCTCTATCTCTATCTCTATCTCTATCTCTATCTCTATCTCTATCTCTATCTCTATCTCTATCTCTATCTCTATCTCTATCTCTATCTCTATCTCTATCTCTATCTCTATCTCTATCTCTATCTCTATCTCTATCTCTATCTCTATCTCTATCTCTATCTCTATCTCTATCTCTATCTCTATCTCTATCTCTATCTCTATCTCTATCTCTATCTCTATCTCTATCTCCATCTCCATCTCCATCTCCATCTCCATCTCCATCTCCATCTCCATCTCCATCTCCATCTCCATCTCCATCTCCATCTCCATCTCCATCTCCATCTCCATCTCCATCTCCATCTCCATCTCCATCTCCACCTCCACCTCCACCTCCACCTCCACCTCCACCTCCACCTCCACCTCCACCTCCACCTCCACCTCCACCTCCACCTCCACCTCCACCTCCACCTCCACCTCCACCTCCACCTCCACCTCCACCTCCACCTCCACCTCCACCTCCACCTCCACCTCCACCTCCACCTCCACCTCCACCTCCACCTCCACCTCCACCTCCACCTCCACCTCCACCTCCACCTCCACCTCCACCTCCACCTCCACCTCCACCTCCACCTCCACCTCCACCTCCACCTCCACCTCCACCTCCACCTCCACCTCCACCTCCACCTCCACCTCCACCTCCACCTCCACCTCCACCTCCACCTCCACCTCCACCTCCACCTCCACCTCCACCTCCACCTCTATCTCTATCTCTCCCTCTATCTCTATATCTATGTCTCACTGTCTCTTTTTCTCTATTTCTCTATTTCTCTGTGTCAGACTGTCCGTCCGTCCGTCCGTCCGTCCGTCCGTCCGTCCGTCCGTCCGTCCGTCCGTCCGTCCGTCCGTCCGTCCGTCCGTCCGTCCGTCCGTCCGTCCGTCCGTCCGTCCGTCCGTCCGTCCGTCCGTCCGTCCGTCCGTCCGTCCGTCCGTCCGTCCGTCCGTCCGTCCGTCCGTCCGTCCGTCCGTCCGTCCGTCCGTCCGTCCGTCCGTCCGTCCGTCCGTCCGTCCGTCCGTCCGTCCGTCCGTCCGTCCGTCCGTCCGTCCGTCCGTCCGTCCGTCCGTCCGTCCGTCCGTCCGTCCGTCCGTCCGTCCGTCCGTCCGTCCGTCCGTCCGTCCGTCCGTCCGTCCGTCCGTCCGTCCGTCCGTCCGTCCGTCCGTCCGTCCGTCCGTCCGTCCGTCCGTCCGTCCGTCCGTCCGTCCGTCCGTCCGTCCGTCCGTCCGTCCGTCCGTCCGTCCGTCCGTCCGTCCGTCCGTCCGTCCGTCCGTCCGTCCGTCCGTCCGTCCGTCCGTCCGTCCGTCCGTCCGTCCGTCCGTCCGTCCGTCCGTCCGTCCGTCCGTCCGTCCGTCCGTCCGTCCGTCCGTCCGTCCGTCCGTCCGTCCGTCCGTCCGTCCGTCCGTCCGTCCGTCCGTCCGTCCGTCCGTCCGTCCGTCCGTCCGTCTCTCCGTCTCTCCGTCTCTCCGTCTCTCCGTCTCTCCGTCTCTCCGTCTGATCGTCTGATCGTCTGATCGTCTGTCTGTCTGTCTGTCTGTCTGTCTGTCTCTCTCTCTCTCTCTCCAAGAGTATGTATGCGTGTGTGCTTGCGTGCGTACATACGTGTGTGCGTGCGTACGTGTGTGCGTGCGTGCGAGGGTGTGGGCAAGCGAGCGTGTATATGTGCGTGTGGATAAATGTTGATATGCTAACAGCCATTTCACTTCTCTCCATATCGCCTGACTTGTTCTTGCACCCGTTGTTCAGGGCGAGCATGGACCTCAACCTGATTCCTCTACGTATCGAACTCCGCGCGATGCTCATCTTCCGGTTTTGCATCAAAATCCCGTGGATAGGAAAGAAATGCTGGAAAAAGAAACTCATCAATGTGTTGTTGTGGCACTATCAGACAAAAAACATCAACAAGAACATCTTGAATTACAACGATGCTGAGCCCGACAAGACGGCACCAGATTTCGGATGGTACAAGACACCGGTAAATGTCGGATAGTTTGTGGTTTTCTAAAATTCGTACCACGTTAATCACTTCAAAGGTTTCGCTTGGGCTAAACGTTACGTCCTTTTCCACCGTTACATTGTGGCCGTATCGAGATTGAGATTCAAATTTCCTTCAATGGAGATCGTGGTGCATTCAGCTTCTACAGCTGAATACTACATAACATACTACTCACAATTTGCTAGGGATCACTATTTAGGGTGGTATTATATGTTTAGCCATGGGTATCACACAAAAATATACAATGGCATGTATTCGAGGACATGTTTATTTCCTGAATGTCATTGCTGTATACCAAATGTGAACAATAGGTAGCATGCGATCTGTAGAAGCACCCCCCCCCCAAATGAAGGTTTCCCCCATACCCCAACAAATGGAGGTTTCTGAATGTTACTCCAAGTCACGAAAATGTCACAAACACTTCATTTACCAGCAGCAACAACTGTCAGTAGCTTGTGTGTGACCCACGTAATGCAATCACAGCTGGCAACGGCGTTTCATGCTTCCAATGAGTCTCTGGATGGCTGCCATCTCAAGATTGTTCCATTACAAACATGGTATCATCCTTAGCACATTTTGAGTAGTATACAATTACGCCTAACGAATTGTCATGTTGCGTCTTTGAGCTTGAATTGTCTAGGATTATTATTATTATTATTATTATTATTATTATTATTATTATTATTATTATTATTATTATTATTATTATTATTATTATTATTATTATTATTATTATTATTATTATTATTATTATTATTATTATTATTATTATTATTATTATTATTATTATTATTATTATTATTATTATTATTATTATTATTATTATTATTATTATTATTATTATTATTATTATTATTATTATTATTATTATTATTATTATTATTATTATTATTATTATTATTATTATTATTATTATTATTATTATTATTATTATTATTATTATTATTATTATTATTATTATTATTATTATTATTATTATTATTATTATTATTATTATTATTATTGTTATTATTACTCGTATTAGTATTATCTTCTCATTATTATTTGGTAGGATATACACTTATTCGTCCCCAAAGTTAGCATATTGATATACCCAATTGTGTTTGTTATTCTAGAATTGTCACATTTGTGAGGATGACGATACCGACATCGATGACGACACTTCCGGATACCGACGCAGACGTCGTGCTATTGGTCCATCGGGCACCGGCTGTCACGTGACCCAGCTAGAGGGGCGGGACTACACGGAGCCCGCCTTCAACATCGAATTCGGCGTCGCTGACGACCGCAGCGAAGTGGAGCTCTCCTACTGCGTCGGTACATTCAGCGGCGGATGTGACGTCATTGACAACGAGCCACTGGGCGGGGGATCGACATTAATCGAGCGGGTGGGTGAACATATCCTCGCGAATCAGGGTTCGTTGCGGATGATTACGTCAGTATCAGTTCTACCACCGGAAAAAAATAAGTTTAAGATATTGAATGGATATGAAGATATTGATAGCAAATTGTTTTTCAAACTAAAAGAAGATAGTATGACAAGGGGGCATAAGGCAGCGTTAGTCAAACCATACTGTAGGTTAAATAAAAGAAAATTTTCCTTCTCTCAGAGAACAATAAATGATTGGAATCATTTAAGTCATGATTGTGTAAATGCCAGCAGTGTAAATATGTTTAAAAATATCATTGACAATTATCTGGCAAGGGGGGCTATACCTAGGTTGAACATATAAATGTTTTAGAAATTATTTTAATAATGATTAAATTATTTATTCATATATTTATTTTTACAAATTTATTATTATAACAAATTGTGTTATTATAGGATATTTTATGTATTTATTTAATTTACTTGTATATTTTTAGAGACAACGTATACTTTTTATTTTTACTTATGTATTTTAGAGACAACGTATATTAATTAGTAGCATTTTAGTGCATTCTATAATATTGTATATTTATAATTTTAAGTGAGCACTCGATAAGCCATAGGCTTCCTTATTCAGATGCCGTCTGGACCTTGGTTCTGGACGGCAACATGTTAAACCTTGTTAAGCCTTGTTAAACATGCCTTCCAGAAACTCCTCCGTTACCGTCAGCCAATGAAATCGCCCACGAGGAGTGTGGTCGGCCTCCTGTCACGTGGTCATTTTGGGTGATTTCTGCCACATTCTGCTCGTGTTAAAATCAATGTTTAGAAGAATGGGTCATTATAGTGTGTTTCATATCAGTCTTAAATCCGTCATCAAATTGTGGCGGTACTTGAGGTGTTCCCACGGCTGGCACAGTAGCGTCTGTCCTCGTCAATTGCTGTTATTGCATATTCGACCCTGCACACTCCTCAGCTTTCGGTCAGCCAGTAGTAGATTCGATCTATGGCTTGAGGGAATATGTGAATATGTCTACGTGTGTTAACAGAGGCTCGGCGTGTGTTTCAACGGTTTGTTCAACGGTTTATTGTTGGCATACATGAGACGACCACACGAAAACCGAAATGAGATATAAATGTTATATTACAGTGTCATACTGTTCATAAGTCCGTCAATGGTCACTCAATACCAAATCCGTTCAATGAAGCAGTCAATTATACAATGTATGAGACAACATGTTTAGCACACCATTAAAACTACAATACATCGGTTCGCTCTGGTTGCCGATTGATCACGCACTTCCTTCATCGTTGATTTTTAACAGAAATAACCATTCAACAAATTTAACCTTACCTTGAAACGAACATTATCATATCGTGTGTTATGTCTCTTTGATATTTGCCAGTCGTTTGCCAAATGGCTGGATCAGTAGCTTGTCATTAGCCAATCTGTAATTTAACCGCGAACTGATGTTGAAAACTCCTTAAAACGTTACATTGTTGTCCCTTAGACAATGGTACACAGCAGGCGGCTGTACTTCCGCGTGAAGGCGAATAACTCGATGGGGAGTTCGGCAATGTCGACTTGCGAGCTGCCGACTTACGACATGACGTTACCGGAAGGACGCATCACCCCCGACTTCCGGAGCACGAGTCACCGCGAGCTGCTGCAAGGGTCGGCCCTGGCCCTCGACGACTCCGTCATAAAGACACAGAAGGTCACTGATATGAGCCAATGTACAACGCAATGCAATGCAATGCAATGCAATGCAATGCAATGCAATGCAATGCGGTGCGGTGCGGTGCGGTGCGGTGCGGTGCGGTGCGGTGCGGTGCGGTGCGGTGCGGTGCGGTGCGGTGCGGTGCGGTGCGGTGCGGTGCGGTGCGGTGCGGTGCGGTGCGGTGCGGTGCGGTGCGGTGCGGTGCGGTGCGGTGCGGTGCCGTGCGGTGCCGTGCCGTGCCGTG
>OZ024865.1:4487212-4499712 GCA_964017155.1 Oasisia sp. SBJ-2009 | reverse complement strand
GTGGATAGACGCAGCAACGCAAAACTGGTAGAGTTCGCCGTGTTTGAAGGAGACGTTGATGTGATTACTTAGCCTCGGTTACCCACAATCCGTGAGGTGGCAGCACTTTTCAGCCCCTCAACTCCTAGGGAATTAATGGGCTGCCGTTGTAACCGCCAGTGTGGCCTTACCTAAGATTAGGCTAGGAACTCTGATTGGTACTCAGGTTGAATTTTAAATAGCAAATTAAATAAAGATATTTTGTTATCAGATAATGCTGTATTATAAACTAAATAAAAAAACATTTGCAGTTGTTTATACAAAAATAGGAACAACGGCAGGATTAACCAGTATCCGTGATATGGCAGCATTGTTTAGCCCTACACGGGAGATATACAGAAGCCTGCAAAGTGACAAGAGTATCTGCTCGGTGTAGTGCCGCAGCAGACCGACAGTCGGGCGAGACTAGTAATGACCCTGAACAATTCATTAGGCAGAGAAACATAGCGCGGTATTGCGAAGAGGTGAATTGAGAGGGTGAATTACGCATGGGAAACTCTATAACGAAATGCGTAGATAGATAAGTACTTAAACAAATATACGAATCAAATGTTCAAACGAGCAGCGAATGTAAACCGAGGTAGGGAATTGTATATGTAAGCTGTGGAAATAGGTTTTGTGTATGATCAATGTACTGCTGAACAGTGGACGTGAACAATGCATCCAAAGATTTGCACGTGGCAAGCAAACTGGGAACAAACATTTCGCATATGCTCGGAGCAAAGTAATAGTGGTATTATCGAATATATCACACTAAAAACTTGGGAAAGTTTATTTTGATGACACAACACACCCCGTTGGTTTAAGCGTTCAGTGATGGCACTGTTTCCCTGTGGTAACACATTAGGTAACTTGTACTATGCGGTAGCAGGTATGGCAGTTGAACGGAAAGCTAGACCGCAGCGAACCGGTGTATTCATCGAATATTTGTGTCGAAAATGTATCTAATAGATATGCAGGGGAACGATTTTTAAACCTATTTAAAAGCTTTTAAACCTGACTTTGCATTCCGATATCAAATGTGATACAAAACATTGATCTTGATTACATATAAACTGTTAAAACCATAACGCGCCAGCGGGATATTATCAATGATTTGTCATGTATTCGGTTATTTTGCGTTTTCCTTAAAGGTGAAGTAAGTACTTACATAGCGCAATATCCATTCTTCAGGACAGCTACAAGCGGCGTTTTACATTTAATAATTCTTTACTTTAGTGAAACGGTCTCTAGGCCTTCTTATCGATTTAATAATAATAATAATACTAATAATAAATGTTATTTAACATAGCGCCACATCCAATTTCAAATTGTTTCGTGGCGCTTTACATACATTAATATCAGAAAATACAAATACACAGTAGAAGAAAAACACATACATATACACTAGTGACATATATAAACAATTAAAACAAATTATAAATATAAATATAATAACACGAATTATTTAAGCTGAATAAATGTATATATGTATAATAAATATATAAATAGGTTAAGTAAAATATCGATAAAAGTACGCAAACATTAAACTAAGCCGTAAGAACAGTCAGAAGAAATGATGTGTGGAATATAGCCGTACCTGCAGTGAACGCATTGCCCGTGGTCAGGACGTGTGCTTGGGACCTTCTAATGTCAACCTTCCATATCGCAAAACAGATATTGATATACTAGAGAGAGTACAATGGAGAGCAACTAAATTTACAATATTATACAATACAATATTAGTTATGAAATGCATCTAACAGAATGTGGAATAACAACACTAAAAACCAGGAGATTGAGAGGACATCAGATAGAAGTGTTTAAAACATTGAATGGGTATGACAATATTGACAGAAATATTTTATTCTCGATTAATGAAGAGAGAAGAATTAGAGGACATGGTATTACATTAACAAAGACGCAGTGTAGATTAGATATTAGACAATTTTAATTTTCACAAAGAACAGTAAATAAATGGAACATATTATCGGCTGATTGTGTAGGTGCTAGTATTGTTAATATGTTTATAAGTAAAATCGACATATACCCATGAAAGGCAGGGTACATTTAGATAGATAGGTTGGAATCTCGATATGCCAAAGGGCTTCCGTGTCCACCTGCCATCTAGAGTTGTTTCTCTTGGTGGCAATCTTGCTAAGGCGACATGGTCCGTTCGTGGCTTTTTATGTATATTGCAAAATCATGTTATACGGTATAAATTATACCTATTATAGCGTAACGCCAGTCAAAATATGTTTTCATGTACCATTTAGGGGTTGAAAATAGACGCAGTATGTGGTGCTTAACTCTGTTCACACATCCACCACGAGGCGTTTTCGAAACCGTTGTGGCTAAAAGCCCAGAAGGAAATTTTTCGATAACACATTTATTGGCTGTCAGGACGCTACAATAGTTATAACTTATACTGATTAGCATGATTTTGCAATAAAAGCCAAAGCCTCGAACGGACCTTGTCGCTTTAAATCTTGTTAAATCTTGTTCCTTTGTCAGCCCCTAGAGAGGGTCGTCTGGTCGAGACTCCCTTCAAGACGACCCGCTACCAGGTCGCCGAGGCTTGCGCCCGGGACTGCCTGTCACACCCCGTCACCGTGTGTGTCAGCTTCAACTACGACTACGGCACCACTGGCGAGTGCCAGTTGATGAGTCACATCGAAGGTCACCACGACATCCACGTGCGACAGGTAAAACGACGACACCATCATCCGTGGCCGTACATATTTTATTCTAATATATTCATATTTTATCCAGTTAATAATAATAATAATAATATATTTTATATATAATAATATTTTATTTCCCCATAACGCTAATTCTCGCATGGCGGATCGATGCCCTGTACAATACATATCATAAATGTAATAATAAATATAAATGTAAGTTATATAAATTAATATAAATCAAAAACATTTTGGTTTTAATATGTACCCTAGTAACCCTTTGTATGTAAATTATATAAATCACATACAACAATTTAAAATAAATTAAACACTGTTTAGTATTAAACCTATGTTAATTATATTATTTAATATAAAATTTAATCATTTTCTAAATTTGTTTATGTAAATTATATATACATTAATCTAAAACATAAACACTGATTAAAACGTGTATAACACTAACAAGAAACTCTAAAGCAGTGTCCGTCATTTCACAACAATTTGAATTAATAAAAATGTATAATAAAAAGATATATCTTTAAACATTTTCTAAACATAGACAATGTTCCAGCTGTACGAATGTTCACAGGTAATTCATTAAGTCGGTTAACCAGGGGTAGGAATAACTCAAACCGTCCAGGTAGCCAGCACTACTACCAGACTGAAATTTGTAAGAATTTTGCTATTTATATTGCAGTTTAAATGAAGTAAACCGCTGTGAAAGCCATATAATTAAAAATAAAGCTTATTATTTTATTAAACCGCTGAATCCAACTAATGAATTAGCCAGAATAACTAATCACAATGTTTAAATAAAGAAAGGATCGTGAAAATAGTACGCATAAAACTAATATATTTTATGTAACAATATAGTTATTTAGATTGTAACTGGTGTATTTTTTTCAGAGCGGCCTGTTCCACCATTTTGAAAGACTTGGCATTGGTCACGTGACCTATATGAAATTTACGAAAGTGAAACTTGTTCACGATACGACGACTTATTTAAACTATTATCTGCACAATGTACTTGGTAAGTCACATTATGTTTACTTTCATTATAATAAATCATAATAAATGTAAACAATACAATGGAACATCAACTACAATAACTACAATTGAACATATATATATATATATATATATATATATATATATATATATATATATATATATATATTATATATATATATATATACATACATAAATACATACATAAATGCATACATACTTACAGGCACTATAATATCATATATTTTGACAGATGGTAACAGCAACACAAACATATGGTAAATTGGGTGTTTCGACATATGACGTATACACCAACACTGCATTGTTATTGATCATTGCCTAATATCTTGCGATACTTCATATATTGGTAAACGTATCGCAACTTATTTGGTATATGATATTATTCGTAACTAAAATATGTTATCTGCATATCTTACTTTGGGAGTAAACGTCACGTTCGCTAATTCCTGCGGCTGCGCATGTGCGATCTTGCTATTAGGGTGGAAATTGTGTTCCAAAAGTAAACGTCAACAGAGCAACGTATTGCAAAACAAGTTTGTTTGCACTGCGGTTGGACTGTCGATTTAAACACTATGATTCTGTCTTTCCTTTGCCATATCAAACTCGCTCTGACCGAATTCGTCACAGCGAGTTTCTGTTCACTGTTAGATTAAATTGAATTTCGCGCTACGTAGATGAACGCATGTTTACCCAGGATACTTTGCGTACAGCCTAAATGAACCGATATTCGAACAGGTAAATATTCATGTGCCAAGTGAACTCACCGCCATAACGGCTTGACAACATTTGTTCTTACTTACTTATGCCTTTTTGCTCGCTGGGAGCATAGGCCATCGACCAAGGAACGCCACCGTGGGTAGTTGGTCGGTCATTTTCCAGAGTGTAGTGTTGGATACCAATTGTCTGTCCACTTCAGGTGTCGGATTCTGCGCAGGCCTTTTTTGATGAGGGTCTGTGTTATTTTTAGTGTATTCTGTGTACGTCGCCATGTCTCCGATCCATAAAATAAAATAGCCTTGGCATTTGAATTGAATATTCTAAGTGTTGTTCTAACAGACTACAAGAACATCATATCGTCGAGCGCCGTGCTGGTTGACTTCACTCCTCCGTCCCCGGGTATGATCAAGAACGAAGCTTCCGACAGCTTCACACACGATTCATGCAAGAACTACGTCCCGAAACTGTGGCAACAGCGATGTGCCCCAGAGACGAATCATCCCACGCACAGGTAAACACCAACAGAACGCATTCGTTTTTAGTTCTTAGGTGGTTTCCTCCAAACAGCCCAAACGTGGGCTAACGCAGTTCTTCTCTTTAATTATTGAGTTCACTACATGTTACACATTTACCCCCTGTATGGGATTGTACATGAGGCAAACCAATTTGCAAGTGGGTACCTGTCAGATGTAATTGTATATTGAGCAGAATGTTGGACAGTTGGAAAGAAGAAAGAAAAGATTCTCGAGAAACCAGAGATGAGAATGTTGAGAAGAATTAATGGTGTAACACAGAGAGACAAAGTAAAGCGTGTTGACATCAGAAATGAGCTAGGCGTGAATAGCGTAAAACAGAACGTCAGAGAAATATGACTACGCTGGTATGGACATATGCAGATAATGGAAAAGAACAATGAAGTGAGAACAATTGTTGACATGATAGTGCCAGGAAAAGGTCCGAGAGGCAGACAAAGAGGGAGATGGATGGATTGCGAAGGGACATCCGGAGGATTCCCAGGACAAAACATTTTGGAGATCAAGAATTCGGGACGCTTACCCCACCTAGTGGGACCTGGCGAAGAAGATACCTGTCAGCTGTTCTGAAATTGCCATTCTTCTTGACTATATTTTTGGCCTCATGGAATATAGGCAGATCTGCTCAATGTTCTCCTGAAATACCCAACTACATCGCCCTACCCTGTATGTCGATATCATCATCCGAGACAACACGGGATGCTAAAACACACCCGATGTCATGGGATATCTTAGTGTTTGTTTTGCCTGGTGTCAATAGTAAAGATAGCTATTGAGTGTTTCGCGGACACAGGTGAATGCTGGAGATAACTCATTTGTGGTCGCAGCAGCGACCGTATGGATCACTCTACCTAATAACATAAAGACGTCTGCCTGTTTATTCGCCTTCAAGGCACGCCGAAAGACACATTTCTTATATATATATATATATAAATATATATACATATATATATATAAATATATATACATATATATATATATTAATATATATATATATATATTAATATATATGTATGTATATATATATATATATATATATATATATATATATATATATGTATATATATATATATATATATATATATATATATATATATATATATATATATATATATATGTATATATATATATATATATTTGTTTATAATTATTTATATATGTCACTAGTATATTTATGTTTTTTACTTCTGGTGTGTATGTGTGTTTTATGATTTTAATGTTTGTAAACTGCCACGAACAATTTGAAATTGGATGTGGCGCTATATTATATAAAATATATTATATTATTATTATTGAGATAGCTCCAGTTTTACAGTTGTATCATATATTCAGGCTTGCTTGTGAATACGAGCTTGGAGAGGATGTGGTTTTATAACCATATATTTCTCTTGCAAGAAAACCCTGAGTTTCCTGAGAAAGGCGTCACCGTTATATGTGATATATGAGATATACGACAGAGAACCACACTTGTCCTAGTTGTTTTTTTTAACAATTACAACATAACAAAGAAAACACTGGAATATGCCAACACGTGGAAATGTAAGATAACGTAACATTTGTAATATTGCTGGTTTCCAAA
The DNA here is from genome assembly GCA_964017155.1 of Oasisia sp. SBJ-2009. Taxonomy (NCBI): domain Eukaryota; kingdom Metazoa; phylum Annelida; class Polychaeta; order Sabellida; family Siboglinidae; genus Oasisia; species Oasisia sp. SBJ-2009. The sequence continues at coordinate 4,493,155 of OZ024865.1, read as the reverse complement.
TGCTCTCCTAATGTTGCGCAATTTTCTCAGAACCATTGTCGATGGCGACGGGTCTCTGACGATCTTTAACGGACACGAACCAACAGTCGACCAAAGGTTCACGAGAGCGAATCGCATGATCGCAGGTACACGATTTGTTCTTTAGAGTAACATTAATATCCTTAGTTGTTGAACAAATTACTGGTACACAGTGAACTCGAATAGAAAATGGAAATGTTGTCAGATATTATCTGCAACACTTGTTAGCAATGCAATATATCAGATGCCGAATTAGGAATGACAGGATATGTAATGTTTAGGAAAGATAGATTAGGAAGAAGGGGAGGCGGAGTTATTTTATATATTAAAGAATCCATCCAGGCTTATGAAATAAAATTAGAAAAAGAAGCAGAATGTGAAGCTGTCTGGTGTAACATAGTTACAGGAAACTCAACATTAACTGTTGGGTTAGTTTATCGTAGTCCAAACATAAGCATAGAAGAGAATGAAAAAATGCACAACGCTATAAAAGAAGTGAGTAAACGGGACTGTATTATTATGGGGGATTTTAACCATGGGCATATAAAGTGGACATCTCTACAGAGTCCTGGGAGAGAGGATCAAGAGTTTTTAAATTTAGTACAAGATAGTTTCCTTTTTCAACATGTGTTAGAACCAACCAGGGACAAGAACGTGTTGGACATAATTTTGAGCTCACAGAAGGAATTTGTTGATAATGTCAATATATGTGAGCCACTGGGATGTAGTGATCATAACCAGATACATTTTATCATCAAAGTAAAAGGAGAACGGAACAGAAAAATACGGTACAGGAAAAATTTTCACAAAGGAAGATATAAGGACATGAGGGAATATTTAGCGAAGATAGACTGGAATAACACACTGAAGAATAAGACAGCAACAGAATGCTGGAATATCTTAAAGAGGGAAATTGACTGCGTCGTTGACAAATTTGTCCCCTTGAAAAAACAAGGGAAAAGGTCAAAAAAGAAACACTTATCGAAGGAAGCCATTAGAAAAATCAAGTACAAGCAAATGATGTGGAAGACATATAGACATACTGGAAGTGAAGAAGACTATGCCATTTATAAAGAAGCACTTAATCAAGCTACAGCTGAAATTAGAAATTCGAAGAGAAGCTATGAACAAAAAATAGCTTTCAACATAAAACATGACAGCAAGAGTTTTTATGCGTATGTCCGAAGTAAACAGAAAGTTCAAGATAAGGTCGGGCCACTAGAAGGTAGTGATGGAAACATAATAACGGAGGGATTCTTAATGGCAGAAAACCTAAATGAATACTTTAGTTCGGTGTTTACCAGGGAAGATATTAGTACATTACCAGTACTAGAGACTAAGTTCGAAGGGAGAGAGTGTGACTATTTAGGACAACTAACTGTAACCCCAAAAATGGTAGCTATGAAAATAAGAGATATGAAGGATAATAAATCACCAGGAGTGGATGGGATTCCTCCCAAATTACTACTGGAAATTGTAGAACAAATTAGCATACCACTTGCAACAGTGTTCAATTTGGCATTAGAGGAAGGAGTGGTTCCGGTAGAATGGAAAGAAGCAAACATCATACCATTATTTAAAAAAGGACCAAGAAGCAAGTCAGAGAACTATAGACCAGTGAGTTTAACATCGGTGATTTGTAAACTATTAGAAAGACTAATTAAAGATCACTTGGTTGATTTTCTTGTTAAAAATAAATTGATAAACACATCTCAACATGGGTTTCTAAAAGCGAGGTCATGCTTAACAAATATGTTATGTTTTTTGGAAGATGTCACAAAGTGGGTAGATGAGGGATCACCAGTAGATATAATCTACTTAGATTTTAAAAAAGCCTTTGACAAAGTGCCACACCAAAGATTACTACTTAAACTAAAGGCCCATGGCATAGGAAATAGTATGATTAACTGGATAGAAAAATGGCTTATTGATAGAAGACAAAGAGTAGTAGTTGATGGGGAGGTTTCAAATTGGAAATCTGTTTTGAGTGGAGTACCGCAAGGATCAGTATTGGGACCTATTTTATTCTTAATATATATCAATGATTTGGATGATGACATAACAAGCAAGGTGTTGAAGTTTGCGGACGACACAAAAGTGTTTAGGAAAATAAAAAGTGATGCAGATAGACAGCATTTACAAGATGATCTAAATAAGTTGATAGAATGGTCTGAGAAATGGCAAATGCTGTTTAACTTTGGAAAGTGTAAGTGCCTCCACACAGGACATGGGAATGAAAATGCACAATATACAATGGGTGGTACTGTACTAAATACTACTGTAAAGGAAAAGGACTTAGGTTTAACCATTAGTGCTGACATGAAGGTATCAGAGCAGTGTGGAATTGCAGCAGCGAAGGCAAACCAAATTCTTGGATTAATTAGGCGAAATATAGTATACAAAGAAAAAGAACTAATAATACCGCTTTATAAAACAATAGTTAGGCCTCATTTAGAATATTGTATACAAGCATGGAGGCCATATCGCAAGAAGGATATTGATATGCTAGAAAGAGTACAAAGGAGAGCAACAAAAATGATACAAAAACTCAGGAATATTAGTTATGAAATGCGTCTAAAAGAATGTGGTCTAACAACACTAGAAACCAGAAGATTGAGAGGAGATCAGATTGAGGTTTTTAAAATATTGAATGGGTATGAAAATATTGACAGAAATATTTTTTTCACGGTCAAGGAAGAGAGAAGGACTAGAGGACATGGAGTTGCATTAGCAAAGAAGCAGTGTAGACTAGATATTAGAAAATTTTCATTTTCCCAAAGAATAGTAAACGAATGGAACAAATTATCAGCTGATTGTGTAGGTGCTAGAAGTGTTAATATGTTTAAAAATAAAATTGACATATACCTAAGACGGGCAGGGTATACTTAGATAGATAGGTTGGACTCTCGATAAGCCAAACGGCTTCCTTGTCCACCTGCCATCTAGAGTTGATTCTCTAGGTGGCAATCTTGTTAAATCTTGTTAAATGCAGACAAAGGAATTGTTCGAACAATAAATAACCTGCATAACCAAACGCAATCAGTGTCCAATTTGCGATCACGAAGCCATCAATCGAAAAAGATTCACAGCTGTAACCTATACTGGGAGGTTAGACAAACGACTGGCGTAATTCGATCATTGAGCGAATAACTGCGTAAGCCAATAACTATAGATCAGTGTGTGTGTGTGTGTGTGTGTGTGCGTGTGTGCGTGCGTGCGTGCGTGCCTGCGTGTGTGCGTGTGTGCGTGCGTGCGTGCGTGTGTGCGTGTGTGCGTATGTGCGTGTGTGCGTGTGTGCGTGTGTGCGTGTGTGCGTGTGTGCGTGTGTGCGTGTGTGCGTGTGTGCGTGTGTGCGTGTGTGCGTGTGTGCGTGTGTGCGTGTGTGCGTGTGTGCGTGTGTGCTTGTGTGCGTGTGTGCGTGTGTGCTTGTGTGCGTGTGTGCGTGTGTGCGTGTGTGCGTGTGTGCGTGTGTGCGTGTGCGCGTGTGCGCGTGTGCGCGTGTGCGCGTGTATGCGTGTGTGCGTGTGTGCGTGCGTGCGTGCGTGCGTGTGCGTGTGCGTGTGTGCTTGTGTGTCTGTGTGTGTGTGTGTGCTTGCGTGTTTGTGAGTTGTGAGTTTGTGTGTGCTTGTGTGTGTGTGTGTGTGTGTGTGTGCGTGTGCGCGTGCGAGCGTGTGTGCGTGTGTGCGTGTGAGTGTGTGCGCGTGTGCGCGTGTGCGCGTGAGCGTGTGCGCGTGTGTGATGTGTGTGTCTATGTGTGTGCATGCCTGCCCGCGCGTGTGTATGCTTGCATGTACGCACGTGCATGATATGTGATGTGAGAGTGCGCATATGTGTTCACAACCATCGGCGCTTTGTGAGACACTGCACAGATACTGTATTCACACATATCTCGTGAATGTATTAATATACGCAGGCACGCGAATTGCACTAGAATGAAAGATGTTGCATCTAAATTGTGTGAGATATATTTGTAGCCAACTGGGACGGTATCCGTGACAACGAGACAGGGATCCTGATGTTCACTTGGGCCGTGGGAACGACGCCGTGTGGGGATGACATTGTGAAACACAACGACCCTCACGAACACATCGCGTCCGCCTCAGAGTGGACGAATGTCGGCCTCGCTTTCCCGCTCAAACTGCGAGGTATTGTTCTACCAATTATGTAAAATGATGTAATTGTGTCCAACAATATTGCGAAAGCAGTTACTTATCATGATAGATCATTAAAGTTTGTTGATAGGCCAATGCAAGTACACTGGCAATACAATTGTAATATATAACGTATAGTATCTTCTACACACGTTCGCTCAATCTCTCTTCTCTCTCTCTCACACACACGCGCGCGCGCGCACCCACGCACGCACACACAGACACAGACACACACTCACACCCACACCCACACACACACACACACACACGCACACACACACACACACACACACACACATACACGCACACGCACACGCACACCCACACACACACACACACACACACACACACACACACACACACACACACACACACACACACACACACTCACACAAACTCACTCACCCACCAAGTTACCTACCAGCCTTCCCATCCTCACACCCACCCAATCATTCACCCACCGTCCCCCGCATCCCTGCACCCCCGCACCCCCGCGCCCACACATACACGTACACACCCGCACACATTTAATGTGACAATTTCTAGTTAAACAAGTCTACACCAGAGCAGGCATGAAGTACTGTGTAAAGTGTGACAAAACAAAGTATTAGTGGTGATTCTAATCCTAATTTATCATCCTTTTATCCCTGCAAGTTTTAATACTGGCATTTTAACGCATAACTTAAGAAACACTATTTACGAATTATTAAATGTTTTAAGCAGATCATTAGTCGAGTTGCCATTTTGTGAACCTGGAAATGGTTGGTCACATGAACATAGTCGGACACTATTATAAATGGTTCCATTGAATTCCTCGTATGACATAGCATGCGTGTATGTACAAAACATATGTTCCTAGCATGATATAAAGATGAACACATTTTGTAATTTACCAGGATCACGGCATTCATCTAGGATTTTCCTAGTTCCCACGAGTTGCCCAAGGATGGCGCATTGCCATCCCACTAATGTGAGTCCAGGGACACTTAATCTATATGATTCAGCAAACAAAAACCTTACACGACCAACCATTTCCACGTTCCCTATAGTACATAATAGGGTGGCAACTCGACTACATAGCCAGTGTGAACGTTGAACTATTTCAGATGCAAAATACTACGTGACGGTGCGAGCGATCAAAAACATTGAAGTGTGAACTTTGAACTATTTCAGATGCAAAATACTATGTGACGGTGTGAGCGATCAGCAACATCGAAGTGTGAACTTTGAACTATTTCAGATGCAAAATACTACGTGACGGTGCGAGCGATCAGCAACATTGAAGTGTGAACGTTGAACTATTTCAGATGCAAAATACTACGTGACGGTGCGAGCGATCAACGACATTGAGTTCGGTCCTCTGGCCCTGACTGTGTGTCACGCCACTCCATTCGCCGTCGACACGTCACCGCCTGTCATCCATGATGTCACAGACGTCACCTATGACGAAGACAGCTTCTTAATTTCATTCCGCGTTAACGCCACGTACGCTCAACATTCTATATATTTTGAAGTGTTACATTTGACGTGTTGTGACTGACGAATTGCTTATTGCTTTTCGGCAGTTCATACATGATGAATTGATAACAATAAAAGGTAAAAATAACTACCGATACAAATCCATATACCACAGATAATTTCAGATAAACTAAGTAATAAGTTAATGCGGTAAATATACAGATAATATGGTATGTGCGTTTGAAGTTTCATAATGCTAACATACCTAATTGGTATCATGTTCATTTAAACATGCAGCAAATATTCTTCCATTTAA
>OZ024865.1:4479712-4482212 GCA_964017155.1 Oasisia sp. SBJ-2009 | reverse complement strand
GTCCATCATTTTTAAAATCGGGTTTGGCTCATCAAGCATTATAAATAATTACAATACTGTTTGGCGGAGTACCCAAACATACAGACTGTGGCTGAACACTTGCTTGATGTCGCCACAGTATTGGTCGAATATCGGACGTCACACTGTGATTGTTTGATATGTGTTACACTTGTTTACACTTTCACTCTCAACTTGCAGGAAATAGCAGTAAGGAATTCGTCATGTACACGAATGAGAACGTCGACGCGTCCGTGAACTCAATGGTCCGCCATCACTTCCATCTACACCACGGCGACTTCGTTCGAGTGGAAGTGACAGCCACCAACAAGGCAGACTCGGCCACCCGAGCCACGTCGGACGGACTCAAGATCGACTTGACGGAACCAAAGATGTCACAGCTCGTGGATGGAGGAGATCTGACCAACGACATCCAATTCACGGTGATTATAAATGTGTTCTGCCCTGAAGATCAATCACTCAATCAATCGATCGATCGATCGGCCGGCCGGCCGGCCGGCCAGCCAGCCAGCCAGCCAGCCAGCCAGCCAGCCAGCCAGCCAGCCAGCCAGCCAGCCAGCCAGCCAGCCAGCCAGCCAGCCAGCCAGCCAATCAATCAATCAATAAATCAATTAATTAACCAATCATTCAATCAAAGCGTTTATTCAAGTAATTCAAATACGATATCTGTACAAATAATTACACATAAGATCAGATATACCAATTAATATTAATGAACAATTTAAAACAGAAACGAGTGCTTATAAAGACGTTATTCTTTAGACTGACCTTGCGTTTTTTCCAAAGGATTCAACAACAGCGTTGACTGCATCTTGGTTATTTGAAGACCGCGAATCTGGAATCGATCACTACAAAATAACAGCGTATGAACTACGCGGAGGGCAGTGGACACTCATCTACCCTAAGACGTACGTAGCGAGTTCACATATAGGGTAATGGAAGGATGCCCGTTCCTTACTCCAGAATTAGCGGTGCAATAATTTGTAACTGGAAAGTTGAAAACAAAAGACATTGCGGTTAATCTTGCTCGCCTCGGCATTATTTCCGATCAATTTTGTTTTAAAACGGGACATTTTGTTTACCACTTGAACGTGTTGCAGGCGGAATGTTTCAAATTGCGAACATTGTTCCAAGGAACTGGCATCCTCGCTTTAAGACCTACCGCCATGGTATCTGCATTTCCGTTGTCTGTACTCACGTATCAAAGAGGTCATTGTGACAGACGATATCATTGGTTGAACTAAGCTTTGTCAATCTACTTGCTAAAGCCTACTGACAGTTATAAAATCAGTGTTAACTGTAATTACAGTGTTGCAACTTTTGTATTACTTTATTGTTAAGTTATTTTTTATTTCATTTTATTTTATCTATTTATTGCTGATAAGTTAACTTATGAACTAGGACTTTCAGAAGCTTTATTCAATTATCTATTATTATTATTTAACATTTCGTCTTTACGCGCAAGTTTAACTGATCATGAATATTTTTAATATGTATGTGTTACATTGTATTTTATGCGCCTCTGAGCTGAAATATGTCCGGATATACGGCGCTTTACAAATACAAATTATTACTAGTAGTGGTTGTAGCGACACCTGGCGCTCGAAATGTTGCAGTTTGTATTATGATGTTTTTTCCGCAGTAACGCATCCGACATGGGAGCGTAGTAGCACAGGTAATTAGATTCGGTGGTGTAAGTAATTCGATTCGTATAAGATCGACTGCGATTACAAATGTATGCAAGTGGCAAAAGTGTAATGTGAGATAATAACTGTTATCGCTAGTATACGTTTCGCAACGCAAAACCGATAAATGTAAGTACATTCAAACTTGTGATGATGTATATTCGAAAACACGCTGAAATGTCTGTCTACTTCACAGCGAGCAGTGGAAAACTATACCAGGTAGCGCCACCACGTGGACAACGGATGAAGCATTATCGCTGAAGGTCGGCGCTCGCTACAAGATACGTGTATCGGCGGTCAATGGCGCCGGACTGACCGCTGTCCATTACACTGACGGAGTGTTAGTTGACCCCACACCACCGAAAGTATGGCATAGCCTTCTGTAAATTATAGTAATGTATGTCCAATTGTGTGTGTGTGTGTGTGTGTGTGCGTGTGCGTGTGCGTGTGCGTGTGCTTGTGCGTGTGCGTGTGCGTGTGCGTGTGCGTGTGGGTGTGTGTGGGTGTGGGCGTGTGCGTGTGTGCGTGTGCGTGTGTGTATGTATGCGCTATACGTGTTTTTAGACGACAAATATCAAGTATGTCAATATTCAAACATTTTACTGTAGTAATTCTTCATTTAGAAAAGTGTGTGTGTGTGTGTGTGTGAGTGTGTGTGTGTGTGGGTGCGTGTTTGGGTGCATGTGTGTGCGTGCGTGTGTGCGTGAGTGTGCGTGCGTGTGTGTGTGTGCGTGCGTGCGTGTGTACATGTGTGTGCGTGCGTGTGTGCGTGCGTGTGTGCATGGGCATGAATGTAT
>OZ024865.1:4457212-4477212 GCA_964017155.1 Oasisia sp. SBJ-2009 | reverse complement strand
ACAACTGCGGCTTTCAAATAATTAACGGAAAGGGGTAACTTGCATGTTATAAAAAATGGCAAACACCACGGGATATTGATATTTAATAAGTCTAACAATAATATATGATGACGTAAAGTAAAACATACCTGTAATTACGTTTAACAATCCTATCCTAAATATAATAATTGTATTAAGGTTTCATGGTAAAGTAATGTAAAATTATAATAAATAAATACATACGTAACACGTCTACAAGAATCGTAATGTACAGCCGCAATAAATTAAAACATACAATAAATAATAAATTACTGTTAAAATAGATGAATAAATTAATAAAATACAAACAAACATTAATATCATTAACACTAATTATTGTTAAGATGCATTCAGTATATTACAAAATAAAAGTAATTTGCATACACGACCTTAAATATATTTTTACATGAAACCTAAAAACTTCAAGTTATAACTATGCTTCCAATGGAAAACCTCGCTCTGTCTCGTTCGTGCAGGTGTGGGCGGTAGTGGCACAGGGCAGGGTCAGCTGGTGTTGTCGACGGGACGGAGGTACTACACGTCCGTGCGGGCCGTCACTGGCGCCGGGGGAGTCCTCGAGTCGACCTCAGACGGCTTCGTGGTCGACGCCACGTCCCCGGTAGTCGTGGTCACGGCCGTCGGAGCAACTGCCGTCAACACGACCGACTCGGCCGTGCTGTACCAGAAGGAGACGGACTCGTACACGGCGACGTGGCGGGTAGACGACGGGGAGAGCGGCGTGGCTGACGTCGCGTTCAGGCTCGGATCATTCCCCGGTAGGAAGCACGGTTTCGTAGGGATGGCAGAAAGCCGCTGGCTGATTTGCAGTCTTGCGTTTTGGAATCAACTCCGTTTTATAATTAAATCTTCTGAAATTGTAGTTACCTTTGGTAAAATATACTCGACAAGTATTTGTTCGAAATTGCTTTTCCACTATGCATTAACAACGGTTCCGTGCTCCAGGGACGACTTCTGCCTGTCCCCGTTTATGATTACGCCAAAAGAGTTTGTTTGATGCTCCCCTGAGTTTCAATGTTCATGGATACAGGCAAAAATGACATGTTACAATTATTATTATTATGTAGTTGTATGGTTACTCGTGTGCCAAACAGAAGCCAGTAGCAATCACTGTTATAAGAGGTGTTGTACCCCTCTCGTTTCTCAATATTTCAGGTAAATGACAGTCTTCCATTTTGGGATTATGTTGTGCTATGTTGTATGTAAGTGTGCTAATAAAATGTCATTTAGTATGTTCTCAGACCAAGCAGATCATTTCGGTGACACTAGAATTATGATGGTGACGGTGACGGTGACGGCGACGGCGACGGCGACGGCGACGGCGACGGCGACGGCGACGGCGACGGCGACGGCGACGGCGACGGCGACGGCGACGGCGACGGCGACGGCGACGGCGACGGCGACGGCGACGGCGACGGCGACGGCGACGGCGACGGCGACGGCGACGGCGACGGCGACGGCGACGGCGACGGCGACGGCGACGGCGACGGCGACGGCGACGGCGACGGCGACGGCGACGGCGACGGCGACGGCGACGGCGACGGCGACGGCGACGGCGACGGCGACGGCGACGGCGACGGCGACGGCGACGGCGACGGCGACGGCGACGGCGACGGCGACGGCGACGGCGACGGCGACGGTGACTGAAGATGAAAATTATGACTATGACTATGACTATGATTATTAGTATTATCATTATGTCAAAACGAAAAACATATATAAAAAACATATAATAATTGATACTATGTTGATTTTCGCTTTCATTGATGAGCTTGCCATTATATTAATTTAATTTGTTCCCATGGTTCAGGCGCCGACGACATTCACCCGTCAAAATCTGTTACCAATATTACCAGCTTCCCGAATGGCTACGTGACACCGGCCAAGAGCGGAAAGCCAAACATCCTCAGTCTAGACGCGACGAATGGTGTAAGTTTTAATTTGTACACTGCATATTATACAAAAACATTGCTTCGATAAATAGTTGAACTAGTTTAAATACTGATCCCGCCAAATATCTAGCTATATTCTTCTTCGTATATATATATATATATATATATATATATATATATATATATATATATATATATATATATATATATATATATATATATATATATATATATATATATATATATATATATATATATATATGTGTGTGTGTGTGTGTGTGTGCGTGCGTGCGTGCGTGTGTGCGTGCGGGCGTGCGTGCGAGCAAATAACAATACTTCATATTGGCAATTGTTGTACATGTGTAATATAAATATGTGTTTGTATAAGACCTATATTTCAATGGTAAATGCCTTTATAGAAATGTACCTCGCTTACGTTAGAGGTGGTAAATCGTGCACCAAACCAACATTTGGCTATTGTTGAAATGAGGCATATAACAACAGTATTATACATTTGATGATAGTGTCAAACGTCTGGTTGGGCAGGTGGGATTGACGTCAAGAAGGATGTCACCTGTACTTATAGTAGACACTACTCCACCTGATCAAGGAACCGTCAACTGTCCCAAGTTTGTGCAAGGTACATCTTGTATTTGTATTAGTATTATTATTATTATTATTAGTGTTAGCAGGGGCATCGATCATATTTTAAAAGTGGGTGGACGTTGGACGAATTTAATATATATATATATATATATATATATATATATATATATATATATATATATATATATATATATATATATATATATATATATATAATGATACATACATATAACAAATTAATTGTATAAATGAAATCTTGTTAATTTATTTAACACGGGTTATTATGTTTTTTATTGTGTAATCTTTTCAGCTAAATTTAGCGGATGTTGCTAGCGGTTTTACGAATAAGTATATTGGCATTATACACACGATTACCCTGATCAATGATATTTGAAAAAACAAGATAATCGTATATATAACGTAGCCAAATAAGATAGAATTGTATTGTCTTTCTCTATCAGGAGACGATTCACTCGAGTGCAGCTGGAGCGGCTTTGTTGAACACGAAAGTGACGTTGCCTATTTCAAGTTTGGCGTGGGCAAGGCGGAAGGAGACGACAGTGTGTACATCTTCAAGCGAATTGAGAATGGCGCCAATTCACACCGGGCGGCAGGTAAGCCTAAACAAACATATGACCCGCCAGTAGCGCCAAGTATTATATGTAAGCTCACTGCCACATTTTGACTCAAACATACGAACGGAAAGTTGTTGCAAGAAACCACAATTTTTGCATACGAATCAATTTGTTACGTCACAGTATTGTATACGCCAGAAACGTATAACAATTTCGTCCGAAAACATAAACAATGACTCCTCTGTCGTACCTTACATCGACAGTGTACTGGTGTGCGAAATGTAATTAATTTTTTTTGGTATATAAAACGTACTACGTCACGGTGATTGCCGTCTCCTTGTACTAAACTGTCGTATTTATTTAGGTATGTCAAACAGCGGCGTGAAACAAAAGGACATGTACTACGTCACGGTGATTGCTGTCCCGTTGTACTAAACTGTCGTATTTATTGAGGTATGTCTAACGGCGGTCTGATACACAAGGTAATGTACTACGTCACGGCGATTGCCGTGTCGTTGTACTAAACTGTCGTATTTATTAAGTATGTCAAACGGTGGCCTGAAAAACAAGGAAATCTACTAGTTCACGGCGATTGTCATCTCATTGTACTACATTGTCGTATCTATTTGGGTATGTCAAACGGCGGTCTGAAGCAAAAGGAAACGTATTACGTCACGGTGATTGCCTTCTCGTTGTACTAAACTGTCGTATTTATTTAGGTATGTCAAACGGCGGCCTTAAACACAAGGAAACCTACTACGTCACGGTGATTACTATTTCGTTGTACTAAGCTCTCGTATTTTTAGGTATGTCAAACGGCGGCCTGAAACACAAGGAAACGTACTACGTCACGGTGATTGCTGTCAACAAAGTCGGCCTTAAGTCGGTAGCATATTCGAAACCACTCATAGTGGACGACACGCCGCCACGGGTATGGGCACTGACATTGTATCCACTCATAAAATATGTAAATTCGTTGTTAGACATATTATATATTCGTAATTAAGGTCACCTGTTGGAACTGACAAAAGTGAATTGTTTAGTAGGGTTAATAGTTATTGTAGCGTCACTGATATTGGTATGCATTTCTCCATATGGAACACAATTGGAACTCAACTTGAGTGCCCTTATTTGAGTGATGGCTCTAATTACGAATGGACAAAACGGTAGATTTGGTTGTAGTTTTTTTTGTAATTTATTCCAGCCATGAGGTTATTGTCATTATTCCCTTACCCTCGTGTGGGGTTTCAGTTGGGTTATACACGACACTTGTTCCGCACTCCACTCCTGTGAAACACTGGTTTACGACTTTTACCATTTTACTAGCATCATGTTGTTATATTTATAGATTGTAATTTGCTTTTCTTCTGGCTGTGCATGTTAAATTAAAATGCGTACAACTATCCGGACCACGGAATGTAGTTGCACAACTAAATAAATACATATTTACTTTGTGCTTTCTCTATATGAAATGATTGGAACACTCACACATGTTTGAAACATGACGTCACTCCTGACTTTGTTCCAGGGCGGACTGGTGGTGGAGCTGTCTGACACGAGAGTCATACTAACAAATGGATCGGCCAAATCGTCGTCTAACGTAACACAGACAAACAAACGTGAGTCCCTGTTAATGAGTTTATACTCCGCTGTAGCGCTTACATTCTTCCGGCGTTATAATCTTTCCGATTGACGTTTCTGCGCATGCGCGATAAATATAAAATCATTAATGTGCAGCCAAACGGCAAAGAATTTATGGTAAAAATACTAGGTAATAATATATACTGATTGTTTACATAACTGAAGCTAGGAGATGTTAAGCTTTCAGTTGGCACAACAATCCTTTAAAATATACAGTTTGATTTACTACCTCTCATGTCATATTTTTTGTAAATGTTTCCTAAGAGTGAGTCAGATTCTACATGACTGACATCCTTGAACAGAGTAGTACAACTCTGGCCACGAGTATAAAAATAAAGTTTTATTATTATTATTTCTACAGGCGCTGAGTTGGCACGGAATGACGCCGTCTGTCAACGCGCTTTGACCCAAGTACTGGTGGCCTGGGAACCGTTCGAAGACGATGAGACTCAAGTGACCAGGTGCTCTGTTATAAATTCAATACCTAGTGCCTTTTCAAAATATAACATATACGTATTAGTTTTGTCGACGTCACCGACTTGGGTATGATGCAGAAGAAACAATTTGCAATGTTTTAGTGAACTTATTAAGTATAAACTAAATATTCGCTTTACAAATTGCGTACGTTAAGATAACGTGAAATCGTTTTTAGTCTCTTCCGTGACGTCATGTATATACGTGCTGAATTGGTATATCCTGTTTTATTGCATTAATATTAAATTATCATGAATATACACGATTATTGGACCAGAATCATACTTTAAGCTAAAGGACATTAAAATTAATATCCCAATAATTCAAATAATTAGATGGGATCCATGCCACCGACCGATACAAAATTGCAAATTCCAACAAAGTGCAGAGATACATTAATATGAATATATAAAATTAATACGAATATGAGTCTAAAATAATCGCAGTGGGTGTACAGTCAGGGCCTCAAATGTTTCCATTGACAATAATGGTTATAACATATTACAACTCAGTAAATTGTATCGGCAAGCACAGGCACAGCTGTAAATGTGTATGTATGTATGTATGTATGTATAAAGTTCGTTAATGTTGATGTGAATATGTGTCGTAGTGTATCCGATTATCTCGGCTGGAAAAATCGAACCGCTCTATTTTGAACAAGTAGGCTAAGGCCTAAGTAAGGCTCTGCTGTTTACTTTCTGAAGGCAAACATGTTCAGATAAACATTGTAAGGACACCGTCGTCACAACGTTGTAAGGGCACCATCGTAACAATGTTGTAAGGACACCGTCGTAACAACGTTGTAAGGACACCGTCGTAACAACGTCGTTCACTTGCCTCAGATATCAGGTAGCAATTGGTTCTACTCCCGGAGGATCCCAAATTCGTCGGTTCGAGGACGTCAAACCGGGGGAACTATCGGCCGTAGTGCGAGGTCTCGATTTGTCACGTGAGCGTCACGTGTTCGCCACAGTTAAAGGTTTCAATGCGGCGGGGCTTCACACCACAGCGACATCTGACGGCGTCTACGTGAGTCGTTTGAGCTCAGGCATTACACCTCTGGGAGAATCTTACGTCTACGACGGGAGCGACAAGACCAAGGATATGTAAGTACATTGCATAACTTCTTTACTGCTGACCACATTGCCAATCAAGTAATAGAGTATGTGAACATATCACACTATGTGGGATACCTTCAAGACTATGTATAAATACAACATTATTTCTATTAAGGGCTTGATGGACCCGAACTCGACATTCATGTTTGTATTGTGTTACTAGAATGACCCCCTTGTGTTGGTGGTGGCAGTAGCAGGTCGTATTTCGACTGCGTTACATGAATAGGAAATAGGAACTGAAACATTGATATCTCACTCTAAGGGGCTTTAGACATGCACATTTATTACAATAAAACATTGTCTGTGAGTAGTTGGGTGAAGGGTCCATTTTGTAAATACCAACTGAATATTGATATCACACTCTAAACCATTTGTCAATACAAACAATTCCAGTAATCCAAAAAGGCTGTGAGACGGTGGTTGAAGATCCCATTTGAAAGAGCAAAAATGGAAATCATGAGTTTATCACCCCGCGATGAACACAGAATATTGAAAAATTCTGCACTTTGTATATATTTCCGGCTGCGCTTGTAAACATGTGGCAAGTGTTTCATATAATAAACTGGTTGCATTTTATTTACGTCTAATGTGTTTAACCATTATATACAATGTCACGAATTTGGACCTAGTCTGTATACCACTCTTATTATGTTAGCAATCCCGTCACCTGAAGATACATATTCTTGTCACACTTCTTCTTGATGAGTGGCAGTTGGGTGGCATTAAACATATTCAATTTACCATTAATGTGTATTTGTTATATTTACAAGCACTAAGAAAGGACTTGATGAAAATATAAAATAGATATGCTAGACCGTTGGTCGCCCAAAATGATTCACACCGTTTAGGATCGTTAACAAATGATGAAGACGTGGACTTGTTCACTTCAGAGACTTCCAGGATCACAAAGACGGTCTCGCGGCCCACTGGGACTTCGGCGGAGACCCGTGTCCCATTGACGCGTACGAGTGGGCGATACATCGATTTGACGGCGTCGTCGTCCTCAACATGACCCAATTGCCGCCAGGTCGGTGTACATCAAACACAGCATATGGACTAGTACCATGCCTACTAGTACTATTACGAATACTATTTGTTATTGTAGTTATTGTCATTTGAAATTAATGCGCCATACTTGCAGGATAATGTAGGAAGAGTAACACTGTTTGGTTTACAAGTGAATAAACGAAGTATAAATAAATAAATAAATAAATAAATATTATTGTTATCGCTGTCGTTTTCGCTGTCGCGCTGTCCCTGTCCCTGTCGCTGTCATTATCATTGTTAATCGTCATTACCATCGTTGTCGTTATCGCTATCAGTATTATCGTTGCTATTATTATTATTTGATTTGTGTGCTGTCGTATCAAACAACGGGCAATATGTTCACTCTGCATTGCCCCATTTCATTTAGTTGTATGAACGAGAACCTGGTTGTAGGATATGTGGGTGCGATCTTGAGGATATTATACTGCCTACGTAGCAAATTATACATTTACACGTCTTGATACAGGCGCGACAAAAGCAGAGGCCGACGAACTACCCTTGAAGGACGGCGAGTCGTATTTCGTTGTGGTACGCGCCACCAACAAACTCGGCTACGTCCACACCATTCACTCTAACGGGGTCACGGTGCAGCTCGAGCCGCTGTTGCCAGGCAACGTGAGAGATGGCGACATCGTCGGGAAAGACCTGAACTACCAGCAGTCCGCCACGAGTATAGCGGCCAACTGGGATGGGTTTGGACAAGCAACAGATGACAGTAGCGGGCCAGTCGTTACAAGTATGTACTTTGCGTTCGCAACTGCTTTGGTCCATCGCCGATCAGTTCAGTGGTGTGCAAGTAATATTTAAAGCGCGAATACTTGCAACAGTAACAGCATAACATCAGATTTAATACAAAAGTGCGGACTTTTTAGTTAATGGTCGGATACAACTATTATTGTCAGTTGTGCTGTACCTTGTTTAAATATTTATGCGAGCATCGCAAGTGAGAAAATGAATGGCTACCTGGTTAGAGACGTTGGTGGATATTTGTGTAGCAGTAGTCTTCGCGCATTAATTTGATGCTTCACAGAAAAGTCGAAATGGTGTTCCATTTAATATGTCTGCCAGAGAATAAAGTGTAAAGCGCATTGAACAATTACGAAGATTTGCTACTGCGTTAAGTAACAACTTACCTTGGGTATAAGTAGCCAATGGGTTTGTGTTGTAGAAATGAGCGCCTCTGCTGTTAGCTTAGGAGAACACCAGCAGATTGACCACTACGAAGTGTCTATTGGAACGGATCGCAGGTACGCAGCGTCCAGGACTAACATTCGTCCTTTCACCAACGTCGGACTCAACAAAACGTGGACATTCTCACACCTGAAGCTCGTGCCACACAAAGCCACGTACTACGTGACCGTGCGCGCGTACAGCGTGTCGTCGGCTGTGGTCGAGGTGACCTCTAATGGCATCAAGGTCGGCTACGGCAGCCCGGTTATCTCGACTGGAACATTGGAGATCGCCAAGTAAGCAACACAGTAGTGTTCGTCCATGACGATTGTCATAGTTTATTTTGTTGTGTATTGTTTCATGAATGCAGACTAAAATATCAACACTGTTGAGTAGTATAGCGTATACTACATATTATGGTATGACGACATCAGCGAATGTCGTAGCTGACGAAATTGCACATAATAATAATAATAATAATTTGTATTTGTAAAGCACTGTGTATCCGGAAATATTTCCGCTCTGAGGCGCATACAATACATTGTAACACATACATATTTAAAATATTCATAATCAGTTAAACTTGCATGTAAATACGAAATGTTAAATGATAATAATAGATAATTAAATAAAGCTTTTAAAAGGTATAGTTCATAAGCTAAACTCATCAGCAATAAATATATAAAATCAAATAATGAATAAATAATAAAATATATTAAAAATAATTGCTAAACTAGAATTACAGTTAAAATAAATTCATTATAACATACCCTACAAGTAATTTACAAATGCGGCCTTAAAAAGATGTGTTTTTAAATTGGACTTAACTGGACATCTTTGAAGCATTATCTGTGACGGTTGATTTGTATGTATTGATACATGATATTCACTTCCACAGTTCCGCATGTACATGCATCATGTTGTTTTACAAATGTGTTATAACTATGATTTACGTTGATACAAATTGCAGAGTGTCGCACCTGTAACACTTAGCATTTTGGTGACGCATTATGGGTTGCTTAAATGATATAAAGATCACTAACTGTCTATTCTGGAATACGTTACGCTGGAATTAGGTCAAGACGCAAATCGTACAGGTAAGCACCTTTATACGTGCAGGTATATTCACTCGACGACAGACCTGTCGTTTTCTTGGAGCGGATTCAAGTTTCTGCTGCCTGTAAAGTTCTACATCTGGGGTATGGGATCCAATGGTGAAAGACTGTCTGCGCTGAACTGTTCGACCATGGTAGGTTTTTCACATATACCACATTTGTTAGCTGTGTATTGCATATTGTGTTGTGTTTTGGTTATGTGGCATCAAAACTTGTGCTAATTAAATGTGTTATCAT
Source organism: Oasisia sp. SBJ-2009 (assembly GCA_964017155.1). Lineage (NCBI taxonomy): Eukaryota > Metazoa > Annelida > Polychaeta > Sabellida > Siboglinidae > Oasisia > Oasisia sp. SBJ-2009. The sequence continues at coordinate 4,467,301 of OZ024865.1, read as the reverse complement.
CGTTTTTAATATAATTAATTTATGCCATTACCCCCACGATCCAGGGCCACTGATCATATATCATTTAAATAATATTAATAATACCCGGCATAGTTGGTGAAATAACACTGTGTGTGTGTGTGTGTGTGTGTGTGTGTGTGTGTGTGTGTGTGTGTGTGTGTGTGTGTGTGTGTGTGTGTGTGTGTGTGTGTGTGTGTGTGTGTGTGTGTGTGTGTGTGTGTGTGTGTGTGTGTGAGACGTTGGAATAGCTTAAATACATTATTCATTACACTGCGTTTTGTGTGTGCAATAAATGGGTGATCATCTACATATATTTAAGCAAATATCTGTCACAAATACTCATTCTCCGGCTATATACATGCAGCAATGTCTTTCCTACAGGAAACGTTGTTAATAAAAAAAACTATTTAATGGGCAGCAGTTCAAATGTCTTGAATATATATATATATATATATATATATATATATATATATATATATATATATATATATATATATATATATATATATATATATATAATGTGCATATGTATGTTGTAAGCCAGTTAATAATTTGTCAAAATATTGACTTATTCTTTTTCACAAAATATGCAAATTTCAAACAATTAATGATAACACAGCATTGATCTCGATCCAGATAGGATTACTATATTGTAGTGTCCTTTGATGTGGTAATATCTTACAGGTGAGAACGGAGGAAGACGGGTATATTGTCCACAACGACAGCTCCAGCCATATGTTTGACGTGCAGCCACTGACCAGTGTCGATTTGGACAGTTACGTGAAACAAGGCGGTCTTAGTCTGACGCAGGGTAAAACCTATCACGTCGTTGTCATAGCAACAGATGAGGCCGGCGGTTGTGTGGACACTTCCGGTGTGTTTACCGTCGACACGACTCCACCGGAAGACGGCCATATTGGCGTCGGTCCGGAGAGAAACATGGTGAGTTACGTCAGTTTTTACCTGATCATGTGCAATAATCTTTAAAAAGGGCAATCTGATAATATAATTTGGACAGTAATATTTGAATAATTCCTAATCCGTTGTTACAAATTGTCTAGATATTTTGAATTTACAACATTATTGTCAGAGCAAGGACGAATGTATGAATCAACAATTATGATGATAGAACCACACATATGGTAACGACCATCATATACAGGTTACAGGACAACAGTTATTCACGTTGCTGTAGAACTATTGACGAAGATATTCATACGTTGACACGACACACTATTCAATTACTAAGTGGTAAATCATGTGATCAATTAAAGGCATTTGTAAACGTGGCACTTAACTAACTACTTAACAAATGTGACTTTAGTAAGATTTTTTTAAAGTGATTATTCAAGGGCGAAAAGCACATGAACACCTGAAGGTACGTGAACACACTCAGAATTAGGGTGATCGAATTTTCAATGTATCGATGTGTTTTGGAAGAGACGCTAAGCGCTGTCGTTTTCCTCTCCCCGATCTGTTTGTGAAACTAGGTGGGCAAGTTCACAGCTCAAGGAAATGAACGTCATCGCAGACTTAACGTCCGTTAATGACGACAATCCGGTATAAATCATAACCTCTCTTAATGTATCTCCAGAACTGTTACAACTAAACTAAATTGAATACAATAAGTGTGTAGCAATCTTGCTTTTGATGGTTAAGATTGACGTGTCTGGAGTTAATGCAGCCGTATTATGTGTATAACACATGTAGTAATATTATTTCGTTACACAAATGTTACAGAATGTACTCTACACTCCGCGTGCTGACAGTGTGGAGGTTTGGTGGACCGGCTTCAGCGATACAGAAAGTGGCATCAAGACTATGAAAATCCGATTACTAGACGGAGGCGTCTCGTGCAAATCACGCTCAGTCAGGCACATGAACACCGTCGTTAACTTCACTGAGCTTTCTACAAACTGTTCGTCATACGAATTTGCAAACGTCAAGCTAAAGGTATGAGTCGGCTATAATATTACACCATAACATGGGTCTCAGTTTACGTTTTATAGTTGGAAAATCCCCTAAGTTAAGTAATAACTTCAGCAACAAAAGTATGTGTAACAACATTATTTACTTATATTATTATCTTATACAGTAACCTTGCCTATCCGCCTCATCTGCCTGGCGTATTAATCAGCCTGATGACAACTGAATGGATGTGGTTATTGACTCAGAGATCGATCAACCATTTTGTATTGATTCGGCTCTGAGCTTGGTTTCAAAAGATTTAGGCGCAACAGAAGTTACGTAAATATAAATATATTATTATTATACGCAAGGTACTAAAAGGTTTCGAAAAATCACACTTGCTGCATAATGTATTTATTGCATATATGTGTGTGTATATATATATATATATATATATATATATATATGCATATATGTATATGCATATATATATACATACATACATACATACGTTTGTAAACATTAAAAATGTCGCGTCTGCACACATATATCAATAAACTAATCAGTATAAATAAATCAACATAAATAAATATTAATGATAATAACAATAATTATTATTATAAATACTAGTATTTTGTGTACTACTTTTTCTTTATATTATATTAATCAATGAAACATGACATGCACATATGTATATGTAATCGATGGGATGTTTTTATTGTAATATATGTTGGTATAATTCGTAGGAGTCCGTCACATATTTCGTCGAGCTCCTGGTGACGAATGGTGCTCGGCTGTCCCGCTCAGCCGTCAGTCGTCCTGTGCTGTTAGACGTCGTCTCACCCACGGCCGGTGCCGTCAAAAACGGACACAACTTCAAAAGTCGTATTACGTACCAGAATTCAGTCACTGACATGCAAGGTAGGTGACCCTTATACTATTTCGTTACACAAACGACGATTAATGCAATTTTGGTTACTAAATAAAGTAGCACGTAATCCGCAGAGCAGTGGTTAAGTACGTTGCCTAATGACGTCATAATGTTAGTTCTGACCAATGGGAGAAGCGGAATTATCTAGAAATTACGTAAATATCCAGAATTTGGCGATCTGCACTTTTTGCTGAACATCTCAGTCGGAGTCTGTTTGAGGTTAAAACAAGCCATACTCTTTAAAAATAAATATTTGAGTAACGTTTATATTCAAATGTGTAAACAATTGAGCAAATCAAACTGGTTTTAGTCACTGCCCGTATGTGTACAAAACATATTTTCATTTACGCATCCTTGCACGATCGCGCACATATTCTAGTCAACGCATGCACGCACATGCGCATACCCACACACACGTCCACGTCCACGTCCACGTCCACGTCCACGTCCACGTCCACGTCCACGTCCACGTCCACGTCCACGTCCACGTCCACGTCCACGTCCACGTCCACGCACAGACATAGGCACACGCGCACGCGCGCGCACACGCACACGCACACGCACACGAACACGCATAAGCACACACACACTCACTGTCGCACGCACATACACTTTCACTCACTCACACACACGCACACACGCACACACACACGCACACGCACACGCTCACACACACACACACACACACACACACACACAAACACACACTCCAATCAAAGCAATTATCTCGAACAAAATAAAATTCAGACTCCTTCTGGCCTCGAATATGTGAACAGTCACATGTCCTTTGTTAGGACAAGTAGTTTCTTTCCTTGGAACACGTGGTTAATTTATATTACAAACTTCAATGGAACATGCATCAAAGAGAAAAACATCAGCACTGGTCGAAGACAACCTCTCAGAGGTTGTGAAAATAAATGAGCTGATAATCTGATAAATGTCATGACAAAAACCAAGCTATATAAACGAGAACGCAATGGAGGCAGTCGTGACGAACTTACAACTGAGCCCAACGAAGGTCAAGAAACTAATGTGATGGACGGTGAATGTTTCAGGCGTGTTCCTTTACCTTCCCACGGCTAAGGGGATCGCGTGTCCCCGACGGATGTACTCGCTGACCAGTCCTGATTCCCACTGGACTCCGCTCGTGCACAAGTACCTCCGTGGCGTGGAACAGAAGCAGAGACAAGATGGCGTCGAGTTCCGCGACTTCCAGGTTTGTTTTAGGTATCATTAGATAAAAAGGCATATCATATATTGCACACGTTTCGTGTATTTAGTCACGTAGGTAGTCTATTTGCAACTATGGTAATATTGGCCACGGGACACACTCGTGCCCGATATTTGGGTGTATGTATATTATACGTGCTTTGGCTAATTTTGGAACGCGTTGTCTGTGTGGCTACGGTTCATGTTTATTTGAAATCCATCAATCTGATTACCGATACACGAATGCCATTGTTGTAATAAGTGTTTGTTTGGTTGTCGTTTTGAATAATTATTTTTATGCCGTTGTCTTCTATCTATAGAAACAGTCACAGCAAGATATCGTTGCAATATCTGCACATGCGCACAGTGTCAGTGTTTTTTGTATATGTTCAGCTCTCATACACAGACGAAGGACTGGGCGTGACACTTCGCCGTGATGTCACAAAGTCTCAGATGTTGTCCGGCGCCATCCAGACGGATGCTGACGTCAACAGGGGAGCCACGTACTCGGTGGGTTGTTTGTCTTTTGGGGGTTTCCACAAATAGTATTGCCCATTAACACATAAAATTAGTTTCAAAAGTGCTCATTTGTATAGCAGTAGGTGTGTTCATAGTATTACACTCAGTTTTATACTCACGTTATTTCGATCTCACCAGGTTTTGTTAGCGGATGTTGTAATGTCCGTAACTATTTGTTTTGTGAGAGGCAAATCATATCTTTGGATCATCCGTCAAGAAAATAACAAAGTAAGTTGCCATCCCGTCCTTACGTATTTGGTTTCAGCCCGTTTTTATAAATACTACTGGGCTCAGCTTGTTCGTAGTTCTTAGCATTCTAATTATGATTTCAAGATGTCATTGATCCAGTCTACCTTTCATATATGTGCCTCTGCTGTTATATACCTTTTTGGAAGGATAAATTAAACCTTCGGTAACTTCGCAACAAATCTTACTCCGAAATTGTCACAAATTAAACTATTATTGTACCATTGAACTGATGCTTTTTTCTGTGTAGTGCATTATTGTCTGTACCAACAGTCGTAAACCGGTACCGCGACTGTTTCTCGAACACACATTTGTGTCGTCTTTTGGGTGTCTTCATACAATCACAATACAAGTTAGTGCTTCGGTGCTGATCATTCCAGGAACTTTTTAACTAAAGACGTGATTCTTCAGAATGTGTAGAGCAGGTGCTGTTGGTCCTTTTCTGAGTCTCTGCTCATGTTTACATGCTTATACTCGGATGCCGACGACATCTTGTTTTGAACACGTGTTTCTGTGGTCAGTTTGAGATCCAGGCAGCGAGTGGGTCTCTGCGCGCCGTCACGTCCGTCGTCTTCTTCGACGGACCCAAGGGCGTGTTTGCCGACTACACGCCCGTCTTGTTTGACGGCGATGCACCGAGACAGGTGGACAGCGGCCGGCGGGGAAACGGACTGAGGATCATCGACACCGGTCTGCCGGGAGACACGGCACTCGGTGTACATGGCTTCAAACAGAGGAAAGGATTCGGCTTCCAAATACACCCAAGTGAGTGGAAGCAGAGCTATGTTTGTTCTTAATGATGAATGGAGGGACCGGACCGGACCGGACCGGACCGGACCGGACCGGACCGGACCGGACCGGACCGGACCGGACCGGACCGGACCGGACCGGACCGGACCGGACCGGACCGGACCGGACCGGACCGGACCGGACCGGACCGGACCGGACCGGACCGGACCGGACCGGACCGGACCGGACCGGACCGGACCGGACCGGACCGGACCGGACCGGACCGGACCGGACCGGACCGGACCGGACCGGACCGGACCGGACCGGACCGGACCGGACCGGACCGGACCGGACCGGACCGGACCGGACCGGACCGGACCGGACCGGACCGGACCGGACCGGACCGGACCGGACCGGACCGGACCGGACCGGACCGGACCGGACCGGACCGGACCGGACCGGACCGGACCGGACCGGACCGGACCGGACCGGACCGGACCGGACCGGACCGGACCGGACCGGACCGGACCGGACCGGACCGGACGGACGGACCGGGACGCAGGGACGCAGGGACGCAGGGACGCAGGGACGCAGGGACGCAGGGACGCAGGGACGCAGGGACGCAGGGACGCAGGGACGCAGGGACGCAGGGACGCAGGGACGCAGGGACGCAGGGACGCAGGGACGCAGGGACGCAGGGACGCAGGGACGCAGGGACGCAGGGACGCAGGGACGCAGGGACGCAGGGACGCAGGGACGCAGGGACGCAGGGACGCAGGGACGCAGGGACGCAGGGACGCAGGGACGCAGGGACGCAGGGACGCAGGGACGCAGGGACGCAGGGACGCAGGACGGAGGGGTAATGGGGAGAGGGAGAGGGAAGGAGGGATGGAATGAGGGAAGAAGGGAGGGAGGGAGTTGAATGATATAACTTCCCTGTTGTGCTTAATCAAGATAAGCTATAATCTTGATTCTTCATTGTTACATGTACTATTAACTCTGACGTAAATTATGTTATCTTCAGATGCGACCTACGATGGACACACAACCGACTGGATCGTTATGTGGGCGACATCATTGAACAAGACAATGCACACCATTGCTGACCTCGACTTTGACCCTACTGAGACCAGTCACGTGTACAAGTTGGTGGTCACTGGACAAGAGGAAAGCGTGGACGAGGTCAGATGACCAACGGTCACACGTATCTGCTTACTGCGCCTCCGACAACTGATTATTTTGTGGATCTTAAATGTTGATGTTTTGCGTAGTATAGCCTTAATATTTGTAATTAAACAAAATTCACAGATACGTTCAAAATACAAAATATTAAAACCATGATTTGTCTGATTGTTATATGTTTTTGAACAGCTATGTTGTAGATTTCGCCCGTCCGGTGAAAAGAACTGTTGACGCGTAATTTCTAGCCCTTTATAATAATATTATATACAAATATATATATATATATATATATATATATATATATATATATATATATATATATATATATATATATATATAATTATAGTTATAATTATGGTCGTCCTTTCACAGGCACACACATATGCAAAACTATCAACTGTTTTGCCAAACACCTGTTCTTTTGTCATATTTCCCCATCAGATAGAGAACTGGGAGGTGAGACTGTTCGTCGACGATAGGCAGAGAGCGTTTCTGGGGGGAGCGACGAATGTCTCCGCAAAGACCCAGGCAACTCTCGGCGTGTACAACCGTCACGGTTGGGTGACTCCGCTCGACGATGTCTTCAACCCGCCACAGACAACCGCCGTATTCAGACGTCTCGAGTGAGTACATCCGTCCATCTGTCCATCTGTACATCAGTGTCACGGGTTCTGGACATTCGACGATCGTGTGTCGCACGCTGGCTCTGTCTGTGTAATTGTATGCGTCCATGCCCGTGCCCGTGCCCGTGCCCGTGCCCGTGCCCGTGCCCGTGCCCGTGCCCGTGCCCGTGCCCGTGCCCGTGCCCCTGCCCCTGCCCCTGCCCCTGCCCCTGCCCCTGCCCCTGCCCCTGCCCCTGCCCCTGCCCCTGCCCCTGCCCCTGCCCCTGCCCCTGCCCCTGCCCCTGCCCCTGCCCCTGCCCCTGCCCCTGCCCCTGCCCCTGCCCCTGCCCCTGCCCCTGCCCCTGCCCCTGCCCCTGCCCCTGCCCCTGCCCCTGCCCCTGCCCCTGCCCCTGCCCCTGCCCCTGCCCCTGCCCCTGCCCCTGCCCCTGCCCCTGCCCCTGCCCCTGCCCCTGCCCCTGCCCCTGCCCCTGCCCCTGCCCCTGCCCCTGCCCCTGCCCCTGCCCCTGCCCCTGCCCCTGCCCCTGCCCCTGCCCCTGCCCCTGCCCCTGCCCCTGCCCCTGCCCCTGCCCCTGCCCCTGCCCCTGCCCCTGCCCCTGCCCCTGCCCCTGCCCCTGCCCGTGCCCGTGCCCGTGCCCGTGCCCGTGTATGACGCCTTCTGTTACTAATAACACTGTTTCTGTTACTGTTACTGTTACTGTTACTGTTACTGTTACTGTTACTGTTACTGTTACTGTTACTGTTACTGTTACTGTTACTGTTACTGTTACTGTTACTGTTACTGTTATCCGCAGGTTTCCGGCCGCGTCCTCCGTGTTATGTCGTTTCGGAGCCCCGTTCCGTGGAAGCTCGCGTCCAATCGTTGAGTTTCAAGCCGCCGTCGGAACCAACGAAAATGCCGATGATGTTTCTCCGTTTCAGACGGTAGTGTTATGTCTCGCAACCACTGCTCTCTGATATATATATATATATATATATATATATATATATATATATATATATATATATATATATATACGTATTCACCATGCTCAGTTGACGTACACTAGCATAGACAAACTGAAATGATTTTCGCGGCAAATAGAATATTTGTTAAATTAACAAATTGCTTTATTTATATTGCAAAGGATATTGCAAGATATAGTTAGCTGCACACGCAATCAAATCGGCCAGAGTCTATTGAAGATCCCACTATTGCACATGAGTAACAACAATAGATATAAGTTGTATTGTATTAAAGTGACAATTACGTCTATACGTGGCTACTGTAAGAACATATACAATATTGTGTCTATTTAACGTAATTTCATTGCACTTTCCAGATCATGCGTCCGTGTATACCATGTCAACACGCTTGCGATCGGTTCATTTGCAATTCGTCGTGCAGTGCAACAACTACGCAGGTCATCGACGTCAACATCACTGGCCTGTCGCTGAATCCGATGCAGGTCGGGACAATGAGCAACGAGTCCATGCTCCAACCTTACTACATCACCGTGAAGGCGATCACCGGGTCTGGTCGCTCAGTGACTGGGTCTTCAGGCGGCGTGTACATCGATGTGACGCCGCCAGTGTTTGACCTGATAACTCATCTGGACCTGTCGTGGAACGCTCAGGAGCCGTCGACTTTCCAGGGAGACAACGCGTCCATTGCTGTGTACTACGAAGTGTATGACAAAGAAAGCCAGGTGATTTGAAATTACGCGTGTACCTGTACCTTACTTGTAGGGTATTTTATAATGAATTTATGTTAACTGTAATTATAGTTTAACTGTAATTATTGTTTTGCTATAATTTGTACTTACTTTATTATTAAGTTATTAATATATTTTATTATTTATTTATTGTTTTATTTTATATATTTATTGTTGATAAGTTTAGCTTATAAACTAGGACTTTTATAAGCTTTATTTAATTATATTTTATTATCATTTAACGTTTCGTCTTTACGTGCCAGTTTAACTGATTATGAATATTTTAAATATGTATGTGTTACAATGTATTTGATATGCCTCTTAGCGGAAATGTTTCCGGATGAACAACGCTTTACAAATACAAATTATTGTTATTATTATTAGTATTATTACCTGTCCATAAACCGTGTGAAGTCGTTGCGGTATCTCTGAGGACGATCTCACAATCGGGTTTTATCTCCACCTGCCATTGGCTGCCATTTATGACTCGTTTGAGTTAAGGTCTGACCACTCTTTGCGTTTGACCTGCTGGTGTTTGCTCTGCCTCTCTGTGGGGATATTTTATCTGGGCATGAGATCACCTAACTTGTCCGTACCATCTCAATTCACGTATTCTCACTTACGTGAAAGTGTCTAATTATAATAAATCATATATAAATTAAACTATGTTATTTTACTGTTAACCTTAAGTCTAAATGGTATATGTTTAGGTAAGAATGCAATATTTGAGGTATGAATATATAAAAAGGTATGATCTCCGAGGGGTAACGTGCTATACGGCGTTGTTTACGGACCTGTCCAGAATAGTTTCCTCAGCAAAATAGCATCAGTTAAATAGTTATTTAAAAATTAAATTGTTATTTTCACCAATATTTGGTACGTTATTCAAACGTATAAACAATAACATCGGAAATTCGTACATCAAAGATAAATCAATAATATTTAAATCTTATTGTTTAGTGCATGTATATTATATTTTATAATACACCTGCGTTAGCAGTCACGGCCCTTAGGGAGATCAAATGTGCATTTTATCAGGTTGTCGTGAATA
>OZ024865.1:4432212-4452212 GCA_964017155.1 Oasisia sp. SBJ-2009 | reverse complement strand
TTCGGCGGTGTTCGCGTAGGTGCTGTCTCTTGCGTGGGTGTATTTCCTATTTCCCAACACAGTTACGACATTTGACAACGGCGTATGTGAACGCTGTGTTACACATATAAATGTCACGATGACGATAACCGCACATTACCGCTACCCTTTGTACTTTAAGAACTTGCACCAACAAAAATGGCTTTCCACGCTTTTGCACGTGTGCACATATATGTCATGTTTAACCTTTGAACCGGGATATGTTTGTACAGCGCAGCAAAACGGCACGCGACTGGTTGGCGGATTCCTTTCCCCAGCTGACGTCCAATCACAGTATCTGTCGGCGGCATCCGACACGTTCAAGTCCTTCGTTGTAGATCCGGAGTCGACCAAAGACAAGACAGACAGATACCTAAGGAACATGTACATACCGAAGGAGTATTGTAATATCTATATCACGTATCGGTTCCCGAGGCATATTATATTTGCTTTGGTAAATCAAATGTTAAATTATGATAAATGCATTAATTTTAAATAACATCATATGGGCATGTAGCTCTTGAACGATTACAACGTTATTAAAGTCAATAATTGCTGGTGTATAATAGTCATGTCCTATGGGACACAAGCATGTTGAATTGCATTTTATATGTCGTTTCCATTCAAAGAGTCGCCATGGCTAGCGTGATGACCGTGAGTGTGAAAGTTATTTAGCTCACGTCAGAGTTTGCAACATGAAACTAAAGCCTATTTTTCTTCTTGTAGCATACATCGATGGAACGGACAATCAATGTACATAGCTACAGTGCCTGGCCAGACGGTGAAGGGCCCACTCAGATTCACAATGGGGTTTGATAAGATGCGATATACGAATCGAGACATTAACGTGCCTCGTGTACTGCGCTGGTGTGCAGGTTGGTAGTTGTAGAAAGCTATGCTGAACAAAATGTCGTCCTTCTTAATCGATCAGTATTAATCCAGAACTGGAAAATAAGTTTGGATAACAACTAAATGGCCAATAGTTGCGACAAAATGCATCTAATAATTGTTCTCAATTGTTAAACAGGCGTTTAAACAAGACACGAAATACTTAACCCATTTACCGATTACGCAGGCAAACTATATGTGAAAAATCCAAAGTGATAACACGCTCATTAAGTTACGTGATATGTCACTTTGTTCACCTTACCAGAGGAAGAGATGTGGATAGACGCTGGTCGGACGTGCGACACTGATGGAAGCAACACATACATAGACTGGGACAATGGACTCATCACTGTCAAAGTAAGCTGTCGGTCTGGTTGATAGTGCAATTATGTTGTTCTTTTTTCAAAGCAGACATATCACGTTCTATAATACACATAGTTAAGTACAAGTGCAATCCATTATTACCATAGTATGTACTTTGAGCACTATGATATGCATAGTTTAGATATGACAGTGAAATATACTTTACAAACTATTGATAAATAAATTTAACAAATGATAACTAAATCACATCATTTGTTGAGAAGGGCCTCTGAACTGGGTATCATCGGATGAAAGCGCTAACTTAGTTACTATAATAATAGGTGTTGTTAATATTATAATACTCTCGGCACTTTTCGTAGCTGACAGTTGATGACAATAATATCACAGTTGTTCAAGGCATTTGGCTCAGGTTTTTGTTCAATATTCAGGTGCATGATTGGATTGCAACAGTTTTTTTTACTATTACCGTTTTTTCTGCACCACAGGTGTGCCACAGTGTCACAGTTTGTCGTGTCCATGAAAGTAACGGAAAATCAAAACGCTCAGTAAACGAGATAATAAATGCCGGTGTTGCCGAGTACATTGTCGCTAGCACAAACAAAACCGTGGCAAATTCCCCGCCGGTCATAACATCTGCTATGACGGTAAACATCGATGAAGACATGGGGTTTGAATATACAATAAGAGCTGAAGATCCCGAAGGAGACCGCTTGGTTTTTCTGCTTAATACAACAGCGCCGAAGCCGAGGGGGAAAGTGACTCTGAGCATCGACGGCAAGTTGTCGTACACGCCATGTGTTAACTGCTACGGGGAGGACAGGATCCATTTCACGGTGCGCGAGAAGACGATAGATGACGTGGCACAACCTTTGTCTGTCGAAGGGATTTTGATTGTTGAAATACGGGGCACTAACGATGTCCCGAGACTTCACATGTTCAAGGACGGACGTGATATTGTTCCACCATCATCGAGGGTCGAGGTGACACTTGAAGAGAACAGCGGAGACAATTCCGCTTACAAAGACTTGGTATTCATCCTGGCCGCGGATGATGTTGATTACACGGATGTCTTGAATATGGCGTTCGAAGCTCCGAGACACGGAAATCTAACGGTGTATAACAAAGTAAAGAAAGTGGAAGTCACACAGCAGGACTGCTCTAGATCATGGGAAACCAGGCGCCACCTGTGGGACAAACTGGTCGATGAACTGACTGGGTCTGTTGCCATCCAGAAGGTGTCGCTCCCAAACCCTTGCGGCAGTGACTTCGTGAGCAGCCATTTTGCATGGGTTATCACAGCGTTCAGATACACGCCATTTGAGCAATACTACGGCGAAGATACCATCAAGGTAAGAGAGAGTTGGTCATATAAACCAAACAAGAACAAGCGAATATTTAGTCGTTTGTACTGCGTTGTTGCAATAATGTCTTTAACAAAATTTGAAACTGGTACTGAACTCCAGTAACCTGTTACTTGTCGCCATTATCTTCCCAAAGGAAAATACACCATAGGTCTTCGCCAGTAGAAACGACCGTACTGAAACTGGCGCTTTAAAGGTCTTTAATGCCTGAATTGTTATAGTGAAGTAATTAACGTTTTTAATCCCGTTCTAAAAGGACAGTCTTACGCCGTATGCGTTATTGCCGACTAATTAATTCGTCATATCACATTTTGATCAGTGTCATTGGAGGAAATATATGCGAGTGTGGCAATAATAGTCGCCGGTAAATATATCGCGGTGAATGTATCAACACTGATTTGATCGAAGGATTATTATTATTATATTGCATGGTATGCAACACCTTAAAGGTTGACAATCATTTCGTTTTGCCCATCGCCAATCCTTTTTTTTTATGTCCTGATGTGTAATGTTTCAATAGTTTAACTAGTATGCGCAATCAGTTTAATTTTAAAATGCGTACTTATCTTTTTTTATTCGGCAAAAAAGAATCGTCGTTACACCGGGTATAACTGACGAAACCATTAGCCGGTGTAGACGTCCTGCCCTTTTTGGGTCACGTGTTTTATACGAGATCGGCATCCTACGGCACAATAACAAACCGCATGTGCTTTTGCGTGTCGTGACGAACGTTCCGAAATGTTTCTTCTGTGAAGGTATGTATTAAGTGTTTTATTGCAGTTAGCAACCAGGGCGAGTAGTCGTGGGCTAATTCAACAAGAACTGCAACTTGTGAACTTCATTATAGGCCTACTCGACGTGGATTCTCTAACTTGTTAGATTATTTTTAAAGTTTGACAGTCGGCATCGGCATCGCTTAGTCTCAGGCTCAGCCAGATACACTCATACAGCCTTTATTTATAAGTTTATATGTATTGTATTTGATAACGCAGGATCTTGTTCATAAGCTGTGTAATTGCAAAAGTACATATCTAGAGAGTGTAGATGACGTTAGGGACGAAATGATATCTCATTGGCTTCGGAACATTGGCAGTAGCTAGGCTCCGGGTGATGGTCACCGTGGGGAGCATCCGTTATCTCGTGCAACAGAACGTCAAACGAAGAATTATGTTGGTTATCACAATTATTTAAACAGTGTTTTGTGACTCACATTTTACTATGATTGCTGGATGTTGCTGATTTGCATTATATTTTATATAATAATAATATTATAATTATATAATAATTAAAAAATGTATGACAACCATGATGGTGATGAATTTATTCAATATACAAAAAGGTAAACATGAATATAAAATGCTTGTATAGCTACTAGCCAGTGTACACCATATGCAAGTATTACACATAACATTCTTGCACTTGTTTCCATTGTGGTCAGTGATGCCTGGCTGTAGTCTATGTAATACCTGATACCTTTCAACTCACATATGCCAGCTGTTCTAATCTTTATCTTTTCATCACAGCAATATATGAATGCATAATACAACTCAAATTATGATATATTAGTATGTGCCACACTACAATGCAAGTGAGACGAGGCAGAGGAGGGACTAAGAGTAATGCAATCACTTGTGTTGGGCAAATGCATGGAGGATACATAGTTCGCAAGAGGCCAACGTCTGATCACTCCAAGTGAATTAAACATTTTAACAATCAACAATGTATACATTTTATAAATATTTTAATATGCCCATTTCAATACTCATTTGCTTTCATTAGCATTTTCATAATATCTCGGATATGGAAAACTAGGATAACCTTTGCAGTTGTGTAATGCATGTTATACTAAGTGTGTCCAGTCCAGTGTCCACACAGACTTCGGTCAACACCTTTAAAAAACTATTCAGCATACAACAATAACTCAGAAATAAATTTATAAAATCAATTATTATTCATTCTGAAGAAGGTAGACATGTTTGAATATTCAGTGAAGGAAATATACTGTTGGCATCACAACAACACCTTATTTTGTCACTTCCAACATTTACTTTGACATCCAGCTGAGCCATAAAATGTCAAATATAACATGCAGTAGTTATTACATGACATACCCTGACACAAAATTGTATATTGAAAATAAAACAGAAAATATGAATGCGCTATGCTTGGGAGTAAATATAATTCTATAATAATATATAAGATAAGGCATCCCTACATTTAAAAATAGCATGGTAATTTTACTTTCATGTAATGACAATACAGACCTAATAAATTACAACCCTGCTTAGATATGAACCTGTACATGCTGCTGTAGCCAAATATTTCTTGCTGCCTTTTTTGTGGAATGCTTTAGGTCATACATAAAATATTATGTTATACAGCTGTAGATTTATTGATTATGGCAAAGAACACTCCATAATGACAACTCTAATACCATGATGCCAGTTTTTGTTTACTGAGTTTGAATATTATGCTTTTCTTTTCAGGTCAACACTCAACAGGAAACTGAACACCACCACTAGGTCAACAAGTTAATAAGCTATATACCATCCAAGATCCCGGACAAGATTCCACAACCATGGGCTGTGCAAGACGCTGCAGATCAAATGTCATGTGAATATCAACCGAGTGATCTCAGTCGTGTGTTGCATCCATAACAGACTCCCCTGTACTGATGGTGTGTGCACTGACTTCCAGGCCAGTCAGTTACCCAAACTGACTAGAGACCCATATAGAATGCAGGTTGCTTGACATGCGAATATGGTGATATCTGACTAGCTTTGCAGTTTGTGTGGTAGAACAGTGGGTACCATGGTCTGGCAAATATGGCATGAGCCTTCGGTCAACCTCTCTCAACACAATAAGATAGGTTCGGCATTCTTTGGTGAACTTCATCGGCTTGGATATCGATGGCATTACTGTGTTACTTAGTTCACTCTCTTTAATGGTACTGCATGCCAGGTACCTGACATTTTCTGTGCATCCACATCTACCTGTGCAAGAAACAAAGTGACAATTAACATGGCTGTGACATTTATGATATCATATGTGATGATACATTTAGCAAAAGTCAATTATAGAATTGTTTGGTATTTGGTATTCATATCGTAAACTCTACATGCCAGATATGTTACACTTTATTAAGATCTGTTAAATCAAACAACATATCTACTAATGTAGGAAGCATTCAGCCACACTTATGTTATTATGCAAAGACTAACTATATAAAGTAATAATATCTACCACTATCTGTAGCCGGTACTCTTCATACAGGTGAGTAAACACATACCCGGGGTAGTGATTGCACATGTAACTCTCAGCCACATGGCGAGGACCATGACTAGTGTAATCATCATAATTATAGTTAACTTAGTGTACTTTATTTGTTATTATTGTTATTTAATATGTACACATTACATGTATATAGTATGTATATGTACTTTGTATCTAGAAAGTCAAAACTTTCTAAGACAATTACTTCAGGAGTTAACCAGTTAAACTTTGTCACATTGTAAATATTTTGGACAAGTCATTTATAAAATCTTGTCAGATGAGTCTGCCATTCAAGCCAAAGTGAAACTTGTATGCAAACTTGTCAAGAGAAATATGTTTAATAAAACATCAATTTATGTTCTACTGCTGTAAAAAATAAGCTATTTACAGCATGTTTCAGTAATATCCATAATGCATGCATTATGAGTAAACTTTACAATTTTAGGTAAATTGCCAGGATTTTGTTCTTGTGTAACAATTGTTTCAGGATTTTGAACAATTTGCCCATGGGTGTAGTGTTAGGCACACATTTGCAGTAGGTAATGTCATTTCGGGTAAAGGCATCATTTTAAAGCCTAATAAATGGGATTAATGTTTTTTAACTAACCAGCATTTGACATACTATGTATTTGTGCTGGATATTTTTGTGAATGAATGAATCTTGATAAAAGTAACTGTTTGTTTATATATATATATATATATATATATATATATATATATATATATATATATATACCATACATGTTTTCAACCTTTTCCTAATTTTATATTTTACTGATTGTTTTTTATATCTGATGTGCATGTGATATTAAAAATAAATACATATATCATGTGCAGTGCTTGCCATTATGTTGTAGTCAATCTTGTCAAAAGTTTCAATAAAATGTTTTTACTTTATGTTGTCTTTACTTTAGTCCACATGTGATTCCAACAATATACAATCTATCCAGGACACCCATTACTGCAAAAACCTCATGCAGACAAATAAACTGTCATACGCAGGAGCAGGTTCAGAAATTAATTCTAGGGGGCACAAAAACTTCCACTGGCAGATGAATAAAATTCATATACCTAAGCTGACAATTTAGATGCATATTAACATATATAATGCTCTACTGGTTAAGCCGTTTAATTTTTTTAAACGTTACAACCGTGCATAGCTGTGTATGTGACAACAATTGTAATAATTGTTTTACCAGCAGAACTGATTAGTATAAAGAATTTGTGTTACTCAATGACAGAAGTACCGCACATTTGAAACTCGTTTTATTTTCAGGTCATAGGGAAGCCTGCACCCTTTGACTGCATAATCTATCCATCTACACAAATAGGCAAATAGACGACTGTGACAAATAATTATTACACATAATTTCATGGGGCTAATAATGAATAATTTTGAATATGTTGTAAGTTTGTAATTATGAATTAAATGTTTCTTCACCATAATCACCTAGTTGGCATATTTTTCTCTGGTTATTCATATGAGATGACCACAAACACAGCAAAATTGTGTGAATGCAGTGACATAGGTGGGCATTAATTAGTGCTTTCTGTAAAGATAGTTATGTATTCCACTCTACTTAGCCTGCCCAATCAGAATGCAGTTGATACCAATTATAGTGCATGATGTAATGGTATTTCAATGTATAATTTCCATAATATTAATTTCTATGTTTGTAACATAAATATGGCAACATATAATTAACCAATATACACCACACTTTCATCAATTTAAACATAATCAAAACAAACATAACATCTTTCTTGCCATATACAAAATGAATAGTTTTTAAGAAACATCTTTAAAATGCAGTTACTTGTGTCATGATGATATTTTATGAATATCAAATACCAATGATTACCTCCATTCTGGCAAGCTCCAAAAGGCATTCTTTGTACACAATGCAGAATGGTTTGCCAGTGACGTCTTCCGCTCTTGTCATCAGTGTCATGTCTTCATCGTCTGTACTCATCAGTCACAATTTCTTCAATGTCATGCACAAAAGTTCACATATAGTAACAGGCTGCAGAGTGGCAACGTCTTTGCGACATCTGACATAAAACATAACCAAACCAGTGAGCATTACTGTAAACACCTCAAAATGGACATTTAATCATCAACACTGGCCCAAGAGGTCCTCAGGTCCTTTCGACTATACAGCCCTGAATAGTTAATTTGTAATATTGAATGAAATATATTTTTGTTAATCTTAATCACTGCTGAGTTTTTCACCACAAAACACAGCAAATTGTGTTTGTTAACTTGCACAGGACCATAACATGTCATTAGTGGTTTTAGGCAAAATAATATTACAATAAACTTACTAAAATCAGTTAATTTTAATGCCATGAAGACTAAGTGAGCTGAAAACCTGCTTAGTGTTCCTCACAACTGCACTGCAGGCATACTACTGAAACTTCATCATGACGAAATGTACCAGTCTGTGAGACTAACAGTTTTTCTTTAATATTGGTCATAAACAAAGGTTGCTAGTATTAGCGCAGTGGTTCAGGGGTAGAGCATCAGACTCTAAAATAAGAGGACCCGGGTTCAAATTTTGTGCTGCCATGTGAAACCTAGGGCAAGTTTTTTTCACACTACATTGCTCCATTTCACCCAGCTGTATGAATGAGTACCTGGCTATAAACAGTGATGACTATTTGTGTACAAGCAGTCTTTGCAAAATTTCTACATGGCTGAATGCTTCCCAGAGAAGCCGAGATGGTCTTCGATTGAACTACCAGGGAGTAAAGTGTAAAAAGCGCTTTGAGCAATCCTTACCTTTACCTTTAAATCATGACAAAAGTTACAATTTTGTGTCATAGTATATCACGAGCAATTTATTTTAAAAATTGTGGCACCCAGGCGTATGCCATTTTTGTTGTGAAGGAAGCTCGGAAGGATATTGAGACTTATTTCACTAGTTATTTGAGTTATAGGAATGAGCTTACACATAGAAAAGGTTTTGTGACAATACAAGCTACGCCTCATCGAAATGTTTGGGTCGGAAGTTGGTCATATTTTAAGAAATATAATAACATACCATCTTTGCATATACATGTATAGATTCATAATTAAGGCAACCAGACCTGCCATATTCCTCCGATTTGCACATTTATATACCAAATATGTACAATTTATCAATTTATGTCTAAGGTATGTGTATTCTGCTCACAATCAGGGTCTGAAAACCCTATCGCGAGTGATATTTTGAATAAATCTTAATCATGATTTGTATCACCTAGCTGTACATTAACCGTACACTGTATTTATATTCTAATTGTAGTTATGTAATCTCTATATTATATAGATCAACTCACCACAATTTCACTGACACAGGCTCAAGATTGCAGAATATATTGACTAGTGAATTAAATGTAAATACAATTATTTATTTTTAACAACCTGTCAAATGTCAAAGTGCCATAACTTGAAACCTAGTTAAGCTACAACGCTCAAATTTTGGATTCTTGCTAATCTTACCAAATGCAAAACTGGAAAGGCTCTCATCATACTGTATTAGTACTATTCAAAAATAATCTAAGACTAAGTCCAAGACGTCGATGACAGCAACCAATTTATGGAATTTTATTTGCGTTCACTCGGAATGACCCTAAATGGCCTAATACCGTCGACTAATTTAATAGCAAAACAATTTTGTCAGCTGGCACACGCAATATTAAAACAATGTGAAATGGTTGAAGCCGAGTAATAACAGAGTACTAACCTGTCGTACATGTCATTTGATTCCACAACTTGCACAAGTCTATAACTTTTTCCAAATACACGTGTGCGCACGGCCGCTGTTTCTGTCTTTCTGCGGCTCTTTGTGCACTTCCCTGTTTCCTTGCCGATTCGGTCGCAAACGTACGCGGGCGTCCCATCGTTGAACAAAAAACAGCAACAGAACGGGAATATTGCGACTCTATAAATTATAGTAAACAGTCTATCGAAGGACTGACAGCATCAAAGGTCGATCTCACTGCTCGTTTTCGCTCACGCGAGATTTTCAAGCTACAGTCTTTTCCGGATGTCACGGTAACACAGGGTGTCCGGTTCGAGTTTCGGCTATGATAGCAAATACTCTTTTTCTGAGTTTTCTGTTTATTTAATAAAAACGAAGCCACACATTTGCACAAACGAGTTAGCATGTCACAGGGGATACTTCGTAGGTTTGCTTTTTCGTGAAATTAGTCTGAAACGCGAGGAGCAAAAACAATCGAACTGATTGTACATTTTTAAGCAGCGTCCAACCCTGTGGTCGCTAAATAAGTAATCGATAGGTTATCATAAGTTACACGCCGGTCTTTTATAGTGGTTAACACATATTGATCACATGAACACATTCGGACAGGCATTCATGCTCGCGCGCGCTTTTATGCACGCACGCATACAGACGCACGCGCATCGTCAGGCGCACGCACGCATGCGTATATCGTTACATGTATTCACGGTTTTATTCAGACTGGAAAGCAAACTCTACCAAATATCTGTTTTTCCCAGGTTAAAGGTGCTGACTTGATATCGCAAGACTTGTTGACTATCGACGTGAAGATTCTGTGCAACCCTTGCGTCAATGGTGGGTTCTGCAAAGGCCCAGAAAGCGACCCAGAATGCAAACTGACTAACAGAACCGCAGGTAAAATGTGTTAAGTTGCACCTTTATATACGTTGACTACACTATGAAGTGTGCGAAAGTAATTTAAAAAAACATCGCAACATTGCAGCCGAAGTATATTTTAAGAGGTCGTAACAAATAGTATGCAAGTATTTAAGACATTATAACCCTATGTTGACATGTATTTTAATAATAGTAGTAGCGGTAGTGGTAGTAGTAATAGTAGTAGTATTGGTGGTAGTAGTAATAGTAGTAGTAGTAATAGCAGTAGTAGGTATAGTAGTAGTAGATGAAGTAGTAGTAGTAGCATAATAAGTATTAATATGCAATATTGGTATTAGTGCTGGTAGCATGCAGTAGTTAGTTGTAGTTGTTCCAGTAATATTAGTAAAAGTAGTAGTAGTAGTAGTAGTAGTAGTAGTAGTAGTAGTAGTAGTAGTAGTAGTAGTAGTAGTAGTAGTAGTAGTAGTAGTAAAAGTAGTATTGGTAGTGGTAGTGGTAGTGGTAGTGGTAGTGGTAGTAGAAGTAGTAGTAGTAGTAGTAGTAGTAGTAGTAGTAGTAGTAGTAGTAGTAGTAGTAATAGTAGTAGTAGTAGTAGTAGTATTAGTTGTAGTAGTGGTGATAGAAGTAGTAGTAATATTAAAATAGTAGTAATATGAGCAGTTATAATAATATCATCATTATCATCTTCATCGTCCTAACCACCACACTGACTGCCCGCCGTCCTCCAGGGTTCGGCGGCTACACGTGCCGGTGTCCACGGGGCTACGGCGGCGACCACTGCGACACGGACACGGACGAGTGTCTCTCCTCGCCCTGTCCCGCCAACTACACCTGCCGCGACCGACTGGACGGCTACGAGTGCCACTGCCCGCCCGACTGGCCGTGTCACGTGACCCCGCCCCCACTGAAGACGTGGCAGATTGTCCTCATCGCCGTCGGCTGCTTCCTGGTGCTGCTCTTCATCGGATGCTGCGTCTACTGCCGCTACAGGAGAACGTGAGTGGTTCCGTACTTTTGTTTGCGTTCACATGAGTTTCTAACAAGGTTTTTTAATTTTTTTTTATTGTATATGCTTTCAGTTAATAACTGTTGAAGTTGTAATTAGATACGTCCTGGTTAGATTGTTGCACTGTATTACTGTATTTTGGCGTGCCGTGGATTTGATAACATATTGAGTGTGTGCACAGAATATATTACAGAAGGACATCGATCGGGTTAGTCTCTTGAGGTCCAGTGTGAACGGGTCATAATGTGTTTATGTTATAGGTTAAATTGTACAATGACATTGTTTTTGGATATGATAATTATTCATAGAAGCAATAATGATAATATAATTTCTACTGCTGCTACTACTACTGGAAATAATACAAACATTGTGGTGGAAAAGTACTTTCAAACAATTATGTTTTAAGTTTTTTACGAAAGGAGAAAGAACGTTTGCCGATATTGAGCAATGAAAACATCATGAAAACAGGGTTGATCAATCTCGAACTCGATAAGCCAGATACGATCTGTCGACATATGAATATTTACATCATCAGGTTCCACTGGATAAGTAATATTGTAAACATAGCCTGTATGTTATTAGCAGGAAGATGGAGTGTTGGAAGTTGATACATTTATCATATTTTGGGATATACCATGCAATGAAAACATCATCGTAAGTAATTATTTACAGGGACACGTCTGCTGGCGTGCAACTGGTACGACTGGCGTACGACGTGCAACTGGAACGACTGACGTACTACGTGCAACTGGTACGACTGACGTACGACGTGCAACTGGTACGACTGACGTACGACGTGCAACTAGTACGACTGACGTACGACGTGCAACTGGTACGACTGGCGTACGACGTGCAACTGGTACGACTGACGTACTACGTGCAACTGGTACGACTGACGTACGACGTGCAACTGGAACGACTGACATACGACATGCAACTGGTACGACTGACGTACGACGTGCAACTGTTTCGACTGACGTACGACGTGCAACTGATACGACTGACGTGCAACTGGATCGACTGACGTATCACGTGCAACTGGTACGACAGACATACGACGTGCAACTGGTACGACTGACGTACGATGAAGTAGTGGTACGACTGACGTACGACGTGCAACTGGTAGGACTGACGTACGACATGCAACTGGTACGACTGACGTACGACGTGCAACTGCTACGACTGGTGTACGATGTGCAACTGGTACGACTGACGTACAACATGCAACTGGTACGACGTGCAACTGGTACGATTGACGTACGACGTGCAACTGGTACGAGTGACGTACGACGTGTAACTGGTACGAGTGACGTACGACGGGCAACTGCTACGAGTGACGTACGACAACAACACTTCGTTACAGGATCAGCCTTTTTCGTGATTGCAGGACGCGGGAAAAAATATATATCGAGAGGACTGATTCGACGTCATCAACCAACGGCAATCACGGACGTCACCGGCCCGACTGGATCCATGGTGGTGGACTCGCGTCTCAGAACTTCCACAATCCCATCTACGATGCGACTGAACCAATAACTGATACATTTTGTGACGAGCCCGGACAACCAGCGCGCAAGGTAGGACCATGCATGTGCATGCAGCTTAGTTCTAACGCTCGGAAGAAATGATTATACTTGTGTTAATGTCAGTCTTAATTTAGTGAAGACGCCGGCGAGATTACGCTACAGTTCTGACGGTGTTTTACTGGATACAATATTAGCATAAATGATTTGTTTGTGCAATTGGTAACCTGAGTATTATAAAACTACGTTGACTTTAGGTATGTTATTGTAATGCAACACTGATCTCACAACGGGTTAGAATAAATACTACTCGATATTAGGGAGCTCTCAGACTCCCATCGTAGTTGTAGTCATAATTTGTAAAAACATATAACTCTAGGTAGCGTTCTGACATATTTGCTCAAACACGCTGCGTAAGTGTCGTTGTAATTGTACCGAGTTATCAAACTAATTACGATATATTATTTACAGACTTCTAAACGCTCCACTTCGACCAAGAAGACTAGCCATAAGCCGACGAGTGAGATCGAGTAAGTTCCGGATTACGAACGAAGATGAACACCCGCCATATTTACAACGTGTTCAGAGACAAAACGACGTTCTAAGGATTCTCACCACAGCTCTTACAATTATGCGATGGCGAGAACGCTTTGCACTGAACACTTATATCGGAATGTGATGGATACATGGGGAGCTCAACACTTCCGTTCCGTTTGTCCGGACATGTCGTCAGTATCGACGGTGTTATCGAACATTTCCGTTTCGGGGGCTGTTAAGCTTTTTTATTTTGTTTCCCGATCATCTAACAATGTTAGTGGAATTGTCCCCAGATTACGAAAAGGTGTTCACAAACCATGACGGGATATAGAAGCCGCTGGGATGTTTGGTTGCAGAAGCTATGATGTTCACCTAGCACACCGTCAAAACCACCATCGGGATTACGTACTGTAAGCAGCCACGCTGTAGCGCTTACATTTTTCAGACGTTATAATTGTTCCGACTGACGTTTCTGCGCATGCGCGATAAATATAAACTCATTAATGTGCAGCGAAAGGACAATGCATTTATCGTATAAATACTACGCGTTATTAGTTAGGATGTATATATCCTTTCAGCAAATTTATTTGTCGCAAATTAACACGAGGCAAACTAGTTTTGAGGCATGTTTTAGTAGCAAGCATAAATCACGTGACTGTAGTGCGCCTTAATCCTTGGCAGTGATTTAAACAAACGTAAGATGTTATTGTATTGAACGACATCTTAAGCAACTCTTCACAATAATCATCACAGGAGAGTTACCTAACAGCCCGTGGTATTCATACAAACATTGCGTTGTCGTTTCGCTGCACATTGATGATTTTAATTTACACTTGTCAACGTACGTAGCACGTTATCTTTTTGTCACCGATGTTGCACAAGACACAGCTTGTATGCGATGTGTTCGGTTATCTATTCAAGGATTTATTCTGAGAATATACATGTTTTAACAAAACATTCCTTTGAGTCAGGAAGGTGCATGCATTACACATCACTTTCAGCGTATGCATATTTTTAAAACATCACGTAAATGTGAGATAAAAAGGTGCGGGATATAACATGTTGAATCTGCGTGAAACAGGTATATTATTCCTGGCTGGATTTGTCGAGGACAATTTTGTTTCACAACAGTGTCAAATGTTACTTTATTCTCAGAATACAGCTTTTAACCCAGTAGAAGACACAGCTATATTTTCAGAGGTAGTGTAGAGTTTCAGATTCAATTAGCTTATAGTGGACATAATGGTTTATTTAAGTTTATAAAAGCTTTTCACTGCTAACAGCCGTCTTACATAACTAAATTCACAATGACAATTAGTGTAGTGCATTAAGTAATCAAGAATACGTATAGCTACACCGATTATACCAAGAATAGTTTGCCGAATGCTTTTAATTTTCATACATTGTCTAGTTTTCACACACCGTATGCGAAGTTACAATATGTCTAGAAGATACAATAATTATATATTTACATGGATTCATAATTATTGTGTGAAGAACTGTATTTAGAACATGGTTGATACAGTTCGCTCTACTGTCATGGAATATTTCAGCTTGATGCACAAATAAAACTTTCTATTTGCTTTATACAGTCATGTATTGTCTCCACATTACCACTACAAATCGACGTACTGTCGTCAGTCGAGCTGCAACATATATCTACATCCAAATGCCTGCATAATATGAAACCAAGGATATTATAACTTCACAGAGATACGCAACTCCTCGCAATAACGTGTGACGCCACAACCACTAGCGCCATCTAGTTTTAAGCGTGCTACAGACGATGGCGTCTGATCACCGTTGGATGTTAAATGGCCAATTTTGTGCTGCGCCCAACTGCAACAACAGTCGCACACAATGTCCGGAAATGGTTTTCCACCGCTTCCCGGTTGTAGAGCGAAGGTACATAGTGGATATATTAAAGAAATGTGTATGTAAAAGTAAAGTAATCGACACTTTCCCGTATGAAGACATGAGAAAAAGGCCAAACGTACAGTCAACTATATATTCCTTAATGAAACAATGAAATAACTGAGGCGGTTATCGTAGGTTTGGTGCCTTAACTACGGACATATTCCCACTGGGTCCAATGCGTAAAATCGCAAATGTTATATAACTTCACGATTATGTGACATTTAAAAATAAATTACTGCATCGTCCTAACGAAACGGTTTGCTACTGCTAAGAACACGGCCCTCTCACGGACTGACAGGCGTTACTGGCTCAGCCATCGACACCTCACGGACCAGTCTTACTGGCTCAGCCATCGACATCGAAACGAACCGGAGGAACAATAAGACTGCGCATGTGTTGGTCATGGACTTCTTTGGAGATCGTTTAATTTAGGCTATACTCAATGTATCAAGGACAAACATGCGTTCATCTACATGCCGCGACATAATTTAAATTAATCCAACATTGACCTTTTTTTAGCTTATCTGCATTCGATGCGTACTGTATCGAAACATTTGAATTTCGTACCATAGGTATTTCCTGTCCTACTTTTGTCGTGCAAATGAATGCATAACTCGATGTTAACTGCACAACTGTGTTTATTTGAGTCACTTTGAGTTTGCTGCAGGTATAGATGATTATGCAGCCCGATTGTAATGAATATTACAGTCGCAGGCACAATGAAAAACGTCGACTTTAAACACAGTAGCATTGTCGGATAGAATCGAAGGCAGGCGGACTAAACCGAATATCTACAGTTTAAACTAAACGATCCCCATGCGTCCATGTTAGCACATGCGCAACCGCGAACTTTTGCGATCCCCGAACAGACCAATGCCAGAAACATACTTACATGAGTTAATTTACAACATGCATTGTCTTTCGAGATTATATAGGACGGCAAAAACACAGCCACAATATAAAACACTTCTTAAGACACACCTTTTTAGATTACGTTTCTGTGACGTGATGTGGACTTTAATGACATGCATTTACCAATAATTTATACAGTTTATATTCATTACGCAATTAGTATAATTATTAGCATCTTAGTATGATATTGTTAAGACTGATGAGCTATGTTATTATAATTATTATTTTTAATCATATACTTTTTTATTTTTTATTTAATTTAATTTTTATTTTAGCATACTGAGGAATATTAAATGTAACTCTGCTATGTTATTTTATGATTTCATGCATAGGGTTATATTTATAAATGTGCGTGTATGTGTATATATAATATATATCTTAATAATATTTTAGCATCCATGTATACATATAATTATTTAATCATAATTTTATCTTAGCTACTATTTGTACATTATGTGAAGCGCCTGAGAGCAATACTATTGATTCGGGCGCTATACAAATAAATTGTATTATTATTATTATATAAAGCTACCACATAATTTTGAAATAAATACATTGGCCCACATACACGCATGTAGCAGTAGCCAATCGATCGTCTGTTATAAAGAGAATATCTTCAGAAGAGAATAGGGATGTGGTTTGAAGAAATATTAGTCTACACAAACTGATGATACGATGTGCGCAAAGACATGGTAAACACCGTAACAGCTCATGTATGAACACACCGTTGTTGGCATTATGTTAATTGCATTACCCTTGCACTGTTCACAGAGCGTGCGTTTATACGGATACTAATATTTCATCGAAGACAATTCGAGCAGCCAATGGAATTCCTTCAAAGACTCACCCAATGGACTTTCACTGCAGTATTACATTTATTTTACTTGAAACATTTTCAGTGTGTTTTACATCATAACGTTTGACAAGAATAATATAACAAAACGCATGACTTATTTTAAATTACATATTCAGAAAAACCGGTAATGTTGTCAAGTTATTTTTGGCGGTTCAACGAAACAAACGGTTTGCTCAGCCGGAATCTGACGAGGTGCATTTCGGTAACGGTTGCAGCAGATGGCCATGTATTCAACATGCTGTCTGATGTGTAGCGAAATTAACTTTAAAGTGAATAGCGAATGTGTAAAGACAGTAATGGCATTCATCATTTGCAGATAAGTATTTTATTCAAATAAATAATTTGGTAACGCATACACAGTTGAATAATAGCAAGGTAATTGTGCCAAGGAAAGGAGTTTTCTTATACATAGCAGAACTAACATACCGCCTGGAACATGAACCTGGATGACAGGGCGTGCGTGTACTTGCTTGAGCGTGCGTGCGTGCGTGCGCGCGCGCGCGTGTGTGTGTGTGCGTGCGTGTGTGTGCGCGCGTGCGCGAGCGCGTGTGTGTATACATTAGTTAGTGTGTGTTTGCATGAACGTTCGTGACAGTGTGTATGTGTGAATGCTGCTGCTCTTTTGGTAAGATATGTCATTGGTACCAGTTAAACAATAATTATAATCACTAAAATCAATAATACAGAATTTCGAAAGCTTAAATAATGGAATATGATATGAAACTCTAGCTATCACGCGTGTTCACATAGTTTCAAGCATTGACTGCAAAGCAAAAGCGCTACTAACAAGCGAAGATAGTTTTAACAGTTTCGTGTTTCCGTGTGTCCTGAATGGAATGTCGGGTGTCCGGTCGTTCCCGTTTATCCGAGCAGTAAGGTCGGCTGTCTCCATTTCGAGTGGGGGATGTTAACGGGAGGCAATCCTGTAAACATAAAACAATGTTCGGGGCCCTAAACTATACATTTAATGTTCAGAAATGTTCAAATGGCTGAGAGCAATTGACATTTTTTTGCGGCAATATTCTAGTGGCACTGGGGTACTCCAGTTGCACTAGTGGCACTAGGGTATTCCGAAGAAGAAGGGCAATGTAGGAAGGACATGTCAATTGATGTCATTACGATGTAATAAAATTGTGTACGGGGAACGCTATTTTCATTGCAGGGGGGTGGGTGTATGTGTGTGTGTGTGTGTGTGTGTGTGTGTGTGTGTGTGTGTGTGTGTGTGTGTGTGTGTGTGTGTGAGTGTGTGTGTGTGTGTGTGTGTGTGTGTGTGAGTGTGCGTGTGCGTGTGCGTGTGCGTGTGCGTGTGTGTTATGAATCCCCTCAAAAGGATAAACGGGTTCACGAATGCAACACCTTGTATAGCAACGTTATCATCCCAAGGGCTGCTGAAACCGTGGCTCAGTGCTGTCACCATCAATTTCATTAAAATACCACCGATAACGATTTAGTGAAGCTACACCGAATACACATAGTCATATTCAGTTGTTCTTACCTTCCGATTCGATGGTGCGGCCTCCATGTCGTGCGTTATATCGCGGGTCGCTTTCGATCAGGTTCCTTAGATTCTTCCCACTCAGCTCTTTCTTCTTGCTGTCTTCAGGCGTTGCTGTTTCGATGATGTTCAAATGCTTCCCGTCGACCGGCTCCACTTTCTTTTCTCTGTCGGAATGAAATAGTACACGCATATCAATTGTTTTGTTTACGTGTTTGGCTCCTCCACAGATTTTGATATTTTCGTCTGAATAATATAATACGAACTTTTTTGTTGCATAAACTTTCAATGCATTAACTTTAATAATTGGCTGCATATGCGAGATAAAACTTTCGTTAATTATCAAGACATTGCAAAATTGTATTGCTCTTAGTATATAAAACGAATTATTTAAAATCGCGTTGGTGGGCCGTGCGTACATATGTGTATACCAATGCGTGCGTACGCGCGGGTGGCGTGTGTGTTTATGTGCTTGTTAAATACTGTGTTTGTACGAGTGTGCCTGTGTTCGCGCGCGCGTGTGTGTGCGTGCGGTCATGTTTATTTGTAAGCGTGTGGGTGTGGATATATATATATATATATATATATATATATATATATATATATATATATGTGTGTGTGTGTGTGTGTGTGTGTGTGTGTGTGTGTGTGTGTGTGTGTGTATGTATGTGTTTGTTTGTGTGTTTGCGTGCGTTTGTCTATGGCTGGGGTGCATGAAAACGTGCGCATACGTGTGCATACATTTCACATTTCACCAGAAAGTCCCATTACACAACTAAACAGCGGCTTGAACTACAACGCAAGCTAACGCAGTGACGCACTTGAAGCAGCGCTTCCTGAAGTTGAAGAAGTAGATCTCGGCGAGGCACACGAACACCAGCAGCACGGCGGCGGCGATGCCCGTGATCAGGCCGATCTGCCAGTTCTTCAGCGCGGGCGTCACGTGACACGGCCACGAGGGGGCGCACGCGCACTCGTAACCGCCCACGCGGTCGACGCATGTGTAGTTATTCGGACATGGCGAGGACAGACACTCGTCCACGTCCACCTCGCAGTACTGGCCGCTGTAGGCCGCCGGACACTTGCAGCGGTAGCCGTCGAAACCTGACGGCAGCGAGAGGTTGGACTTGACCATATCGCAAGGAGGATATACATTATTATTATTATTATTATTATTATTATTATTATTATTATTATTATTATTATTATTATTATTATTATTATTATTATTATTATTATTGTTATTGTTGTTATTATCATTATCATTA
>OZ024865.1:4424712-4429712 GCA_964017155.1 Oasisia sp. SBJ-2009 | reverse complement strand
TTTTAACTTTGTGTTTGTTGATAGTCTAGTACGACTATCCAGATCCAATCCAACAACAGCATTTTGCAACTGTCGAAATGTCTTACCTTGATGACGTCTTCGCCGAAGTAATCCACAGAGGGAACGTATTTTACTACCACAGCAACCCACGCCATATGAGTTGTCTCAAAGTTCGCATTGCAAGGCGTTGGTAGATACACCTTATCTATATCAGCCGACGTTGACATATTACTGATCAGACTGTTCCATACGACCTGTCTTGTTTTCCATGATTGGGTACAGTCCTGCTCTATCAATTCGACATTTATGACTTGCCGATACACCGTCAATATTCCATGTGTTGGCCTCTGAACTGTTAGCTCTAAAACGTCTCTGTAGTCGTAGTCGTACCCAGCAACGATGAAGACAGCGTCATGGTACTCTGCGTTGCCGTTGTTCTGTTCCATCGGCAGTGTGACCGTAGAAGACGCTGGCACAACGTTACGACCTTTGTCGTACATGTGCACTTTCGGCGCCTCGTTTATTCCGGTGATCTCCACCACCAAGACACCGTCGACTGATAACGCTGGGTTGTTGTCGAGACGTTTCTCCAGGACAGTGAAGTAGATTCGGTCTTTGTCGTAGCACTTCGCACACGGCGTGTAGGTCAGTTCTCCGTCGAGCGCCAGAGTGACCTGATGACGTAACACAAACGAAGCATGTATTCGGATCAACCAAAAACATACGTATTCAAACATACAACATTCGTAAAAGGTTTACATATAATATATATTTGAAAATAAATGTCGATTGACTCATGGAGATCTGCACCAAGACCTTGAAGATCGCTGGCGTACAGACCACCAGACATCATCAGACCACCTTGACAATTTATTAGTGTTTATAAACCAAAGTATATTCAACATTAAAAGTCATCGTGTAAAACTAATAAATAGTAAAGCGACTACGAAATCTAAATTAAAAAAAATACAAATACACCATCCAGCATTTAAAATATAACACTACTAGCTGTATATCTCAGTAACCAAACCACAGCCGATAACTTACTACTAATACAGTATACGATAATAATGCAAACTAACAATGCAAACAATAGTAACATTATCATAAACCTTTGACATGTATATTACATGATGTACATATGTTACATAATAAATGTTATAACATTATGTTACATACTACATGATATACATCACAACATAAATGTTAATGTTGACATACATCTATAATATTTTGATGGGTCTGCATGTTGTTTAATAATTCCTAATTACATGCGTTCGTGCATAGTTTGTGAACCCTTGTTGTAAATGGCTGGTTATTTTATCAAGCACGATTGTTTGTACTGACGTAGCCTGACGGTTCTGCCTCGTTTCGGTTCAGCAGGATTGAGAGCGGATCACCATCGGGGTCAGAAGCCCGGATGTTGAAGATGAACTGTTGGTCTTCGAAGATCCTCACGATGGACTCCGACAGTATGACGGGCGGAGAGTTGGCCATGGCATCAGCCGTCAGGGCGACCATGTAGGCGGCAACGCCTGACGTGTCTATCTCGTCAACGGCGCGTCTACGTCTGTCTCCGTAGGTGGGTGGACGGCATACATAGGCACTGTGACACACCTGCGGCAAAGTGTCAACACATGTCATTGACATGTCAAATGTATGTGGACTATGAAACGAGGTATCGTGGGTTACTGTAGATAAGTGTTTTACAATTATATTTTATACCTAAATTATGTATTGTATAAACATAAGGTGCAGTAACATAAGTTACAGTTTAATAATGCTCTACTACGATAGTTTGTTTCTTAAATTGTATTGTATGCAAAACAAGATACGGTTAAAACGTTTCAGTATCATTATGATTTGTTTTCCTATTGTAATAAAAGGATAAGACACGATTACATAAGTTAGAGTATTATAATGTTCTATTACGATATTTTATTAGTTAATTTTTATTGTGTAAAACTAGCTATGGTATAATAATGTTCTACTATGATATTTTGTTTCTTAATTTGTACTATGTTAAACAACATTATTCGAAGGCTGAAAATGGGTCAGTGAGTGATTGATCATCAAATAAATTGTGTGTATCGAATAAACGTATCAATCAAATAGCGTCACTCACAATGCGATTTTTAAATGCACTGAACTATATTACATCCACAGCACACGCATTATTCCCATACGTATTGTCCATTCTGCGAAATAAAAATGATATATCAACTTTCAGCTTTGCCTAACACTATCACCTTACCTTAGCAGTGACGATACTCCTGACCGTGTCTATCTGTGTGTTGCCAGGGTCAGTGTCACATGTCCGGCCAGCATCGATCCACATCTCCTCCTCTGTAAACAGGAATTAGCAGTTAAAATGTGTCAACACCCCATTCATATATCCGTTGATGATCCACACTGCGCCAATGACAGAGCTTTTGATCTATATCGATGGACGGACTGTGTCTGTCGTGTGTGTGCATGCGTGCATGTGTGCGTTTGGGTGCACGTGCGCCTATTTGTTTCGTCTGTCTCACTATAGTATAGTATGAGTGCTTGCACGCGCGCGTGTGTATGTTAATGAATGTGTGTGTGTGTGTGTGTTGTGTGTGTGTGTGTGTGTGTGTGTGTGTGTGGTGTGTGTGTGTGTGTGTGTGTGTGTGTCTGTGTGTGTGTGTGTGTGTGTGTGTGTGTGTGTGTGTGTGTGTGTGTGTGTGTGTGTGTGTGTGTGTGTGTGTGTGTGTGTGTGTGTGTGTGTGACAGAGAGTGTGGGTGTGAGTGTGTGTGGGTAAATATATATATATATATATATATATATATATATATATATATATGTATATATATATATATATATATATATATATATATAATATGTGTGTGTGTGTGTGTGTGTGTGTGTGTGTGTGTCTGTGTGGGTGGGTGGGTGTGGGTGTGGGTGTATGTGTGTGCGGAGATGATGGTGGGGGTGGAGCGTACTTTAGTGCGTGTGTGCATGTTTGTCTGAGTGGGTGTGTGCATGTGTGAGTGTCTGTATTTTTGTTTGTCTGTGTGTGTGTTCATGCTTGTGAGCGTATTTGTTTGTGAGTGTGTGGGCGTTTATGTGCGTGCGATGTGCGCATGTATTCATGCGCGTGTGCACATGTGATGGCCTGAGTGCGTACATACAAATGAACACGAGTGTGCGTGCTTCGATATGAACGTTGTTGAGAGGGCGTGTATTTTTGTTCTTTATTTGTTACACGTTTTTGACCAGGATGTGTGTGTTTTTTTGTCAAGTGATACGGTCGAAGTATATATATAGAAGCCGTCGGCATTCACCTAAAAGTCGTAATGGAACTAATACTGATGAACACGACTGAATTAAAATGCGATTAATTTTAACTGTATGAGAATATTTTCAAATACAATGCAATAAGTCATATTTCGAAACTGGAAATTGTGCAGTTATTATGCAACATTATATTTACATTAACCACGATCCTATGCCACACAATTATTACGTTGCAACTGTGAAACTGTTTTGATAACGACAGACCTACCAGCACACCAGCGCAGAATGCGTTGTGACGAATTGCTTCGCACTATGGCCTTGTCGTACGGCATTGTGATGCTGAGCGGACCGTCGATCGCCTGGTCAGGTATCGTAGCGACGAACATCATGTTTCCTTCCCAGTTATAAATCCTAAGCACAAATTGTACGCACATACGTACATATAATACAATTAAATGTACACTACCTTAACAATGGCTACTTCATTTGAATAATTATATGATGTGGCTTAAGGAATAGTACACATATTGTGCTTGAGGAAACATTACTCTGGCATTCAGTCGTCTTGATGGAATTATTTACAAAATGATATATGGAAACACAGAAGTTTATGTTGACGTTGTGATTACTCCTCTCTGGCTGGAAAATTGATTGATTACAGTTACTCCAAACACAGAAAGAAACAAGACACCGTGTACACAAACAACCATACAATGTATTAGCGAATGTTTGACGCGGCATTATCTGGAAACAGTTATAAAGCGCCATGTATCCGGGTTAAAAACCTGATCAGAGGCGCTAGCAATATAAAATAAATAAATACATCAATAAATAAAAGCTAAATAATTAAGTTAGATAAATAGGTTAAATAACTATTTTAAGATAAGATACATACATACATTAATTCCATAAAACAAAGTAATTTAAATGCAATGGTAAATTGACTTTTCACAATTATACATTCATTAAGATTAGGAAGACAAACTACCTTTAAATCAATTTGTTTTAGTTAAACAAGTCTAAATAGTCAACTTCATGTTCCTGACCTGCTTCTCATGAACCTGTCTGTCTTGTTCTTCGTCAACGCTGGATCCACAATCAAAGGTTTGAAGTCACCGGAAGCAGGCGACATGTACTCAGCCGTGACGTCACTGTCGGACAACAGTCCACCCACCAACATCTTGTCGTACTTTTGTGCTTCAAAGAGAGAAAATAGTGCGATGCCCGGTTTGTGTTCATCACTGCTGCTCTCCTAATTTCGCGAGCAATTCTAGAAACACGAGGTTTGCAATAATGTTGTTTTGCTGATAATAATAATTATTACTATAGTAATATAATAATAATAATAATAATAATAATAATAATATAGTATGATACTTTTAATGCAAAAAGGTAAGTTTCAATATGTTGCAATATCCAGTCCCCCAGACAGTCCAAGAAGCTTACTTAAATATTATTTGATAGATTTGTTCCGATCACCATTTCGTACATGGAAGTATTCAGCCACACACATTAATGCGCGGAGACCATTGGTAATATCCACCGCTGTTTACAGCTTGCTACTTATTCATATGGCTCAGAGAACCGGAAAAACGTATAGAAAGAACGAAATTGTTCAATATTCGAAACGGCAGTACAGGATTGGAACGGTGGTGATCTTGGTTAGGATACAGATGACCGAGCCACGGCACTCTCATAATGACTACCATTTCTCCCCAATCTCAATACGTGTCCA
>OZ024865.1:4417212-4419712 GCA_964017155.1 Oasisia sp. SBJ-2009 | reverse complement strand
AACTCCACGAGGGGTCGACGTGGTACAGCATGTTCACGTCAGGTGGCGTCGTATCGATGTAAATCCCGCGAGATGACGCCACGGCGGTGAGACCAGACCCAGTGAGAGCCTTCACCGTGATGTAGTACGGCTGTAGACGAGTCTCGCTGTCTTTAGGCGGCTTCACCCACGGCTCCAGAGACAGACGGGACAGGGTGAAGGAGACCAGGCGAGTCTCGTCAGCCAGACACGTCTCGGAGCAAACCAGTTCGTCGCACGGGTATCGGCACGGGATGCACGGCTTCGTGATCTGAATACACACGTGTTGATTACAGCATACGCTATAATATTAATAATGTTACCAACTTTATATATATATATATATATATATATATATATATATATATATATATAAACGGTACTACAATTGGAAGCCGTGACTGGTAATGCCGACGAATACATAAATAAATATAATAATTAAATGTGATCTCGCATATCACGCATATTATACAGAACAACTTACGGAGACGTATGGCGTAAGTGAAAAAATTGCTTTTGAAAACAAATACTGCAAACAGTGTAAGTATCACGTACTGTTCCCTGTTGACGTCATCGGTGATTTATCTGTCTTATTAACTTCTCCTGACTATTATGTTTTACGTAACTATTTTACCAAATATGTTTACCACTTGGAATGTGACCAAAGATTGTGTCACAATCACTTTAAGGGATATAACAATTAGTGCTGAACGCCACGAGATAAAGAATATTACCTCCTGAAATGTTGACACGTCTTCAGCATACGGCGTCCTTCCAACGGCGGCGAGGAATTGCACTACAGTGTGACTGCCTCCACGGAACGGTTCCCCGTACCGACACATCTCGCTGACTGGGGGAGGAAACCTACAACGTCGAACGTATACACCTTGCAAAGTTAAATTACGCATTATTATTACGTATTAAAGTTCCCTCGTAATTATTATGTAAAGCCACGTACTTCCTCGTAGGCACCGGTTTATATAACGACCTACGGATATATGAAACATACGGACGATATGTCAACACGTTCCTTTTTGGGTCTATTTGCCATACAAAATAATGTTAACCCGTGAGCACATAAAACAATTACACATATTTTATCTAAATAAAATATGCCAGAAATAAAAATGCATTTCATCCATTGGCATTTCACTTATGTATATGCTAATCTAAGACATACCTTTATTATAGTAATACATGTATTCAGAGACTTCATTTCAGTATTAAGTGATTTTCTTGTTCTAAGATTATATTATGACAGTACATTGTCTACGCTATCATCTACCCAGACTCGAAAACCATTTAGTAATTATAAACAGTGCGTCTTTCTGATCAACAGGCTCCTTTTTGAATATAAAACAAACGCGTATTCGTTATCAACATGTTAGCATAACACCGAAAGACACCCCAACTGATAAACTGATGCCTCATCAATACTCACTCCAGTCTCCGGAAGTAGGCTGTGGTCTCCGGTGGACTAAACTCGTCACCCAGATGAGCCACCCAACCGTGACGGTTGTAGACGCCAAGGTTCAACAGGGTGACACCGGAAATGTTTGCGGTGCCTGCCAAGAGAGCTCGGTGTACGTCGTCTACGTACAATTTCAATTCCCAATTTTGCTGTGGTCAGACAAACACAAGTGGTCGAATAACGCATGCCTCAAAATAGTGACAAGAACATACCGTGTAGTATTATTTCATTCTGCGTTATGAAGACCAACTCAGTAGTTAACAAGTTTTATATATATATATATATATATATATATATATATATATATATATATATATATATATATATATATATATATATAGTCTACTGAATAGCATAAGAAATATGAAGCACTGGATTCGTAATTGAGTTGTATCAGCGCTGGTCTATCAATACCACTACCAGTTGTCAATTATGTTGTTGACAGAGTTCGCCAAATTTGTGTAATTTGTAATGTCTCTCGGCGGTTAAACTATTTCCAGCTGTAATGATAAAATATACTAATTCAGTAATGCAATTATCGGCATTAAATAAACGTTCACATACCTTGTTTACCAGGGATGTATCTTTACTGATGAACAGTTTGTAGACGTGAAAACCGTCAGTTGATTTGATGTCTAATTCGGTTACAGTGTGGAAACTCTCATTCGTGTTTGACGACCATAACACAATCCAGTCTGCCAGTTTGTCTTGATACAGTGTTTCTGTGATTAAAATAAATGTCATTCTCTTTTCTGATGTTTCAACACCGACATATCTAACACATGCAACACGTGTACAGTATTTCTGTATGTATTAAGTTACTTTTTGTTACTTTGCTGGACGCATATCAATAAGAAGTGCAATGCAAAATATGTGACTAATAAGTTGTAGGCCCTATACACATTTACGTAATTATATATGCAGAATTATGACTTTCGGGCAGTGATATATATATATATATATATATATATATATATATATATATATATATATATATATATATATATATAT
>OZ024865.1:4409712-4412212 GCA_964017155.1 Oasisia sp. SBJ-2009 | reverse complement strand
TATTGTTATTAGTATTCTTCTTATTATTGTTGTTATTGTTATTGTTATTGTTATTATTATTATTATTATTATTATTATTATTATTATTATTATTATTATTATAATTATTATTATTATTATTATTATTATTATTATTATTATTATAATTATTATTATTATTATTATTATTATTATTATTATTATTATTATTATTATTATTATTATTATTATTATTATTATTATTATTATTATTAGTTATTGACTCACCGAGGTGGTGTTTGGTCCCACACGGAGACGCCCGTCTTGAGGGGGCGTCGTGTCGACAGTGAACACGCCCGTCACCTCCTCACAGCCGCCCGCCTCGCCCACGGCTATGACGGTGACGCGGTACGACTCGCCGTGCGTCAGGTTGAGACCACGTTGTGTTACGTACGTGTCTAGTCCGACGCGCGTCAGAGACTGGATGTTGAAGATCCCGCTGTAGTTACCGTCAGTGATGGCCGGGTCATCGACTGTGTCATGCAGCTGTATCAAAACGTCCAGATAATAGACTGGTATTCATTGTGAAACTATAGTTGTTAAGATACGCAAAATCACCTACCAGGCCTTTTGATCTAAACAACCTTCATATTTGCCGTCAAACCTCACGTCAGCAAGCCAACACAAACTTGTTCCCTGAATCATGTCAAGACAAAGGCCGGAATTGGAACTTTCTCAATCGCCGCCTACTCTGTGGAATACACTTCCGATCAATACTATATCAGCAGAAAACGTTATTTCATTTCGCTGTTACCTGAAAACCTCTGTTTAATTTCGCCTCTCCACCCTAGCTACTTAGCGCACTCATCCGACTGTTGATAACCTTTCCACTGGCCTTGGCAATGATAATGTTTAATTCACTGTTCGTTTGCGCCCATGAACATGAGGATATTGGCGCCATATCATTTATTCGTTTATTATTATTAGTTTGTACCTTGAAATCAATAACTTGTTTCTACCAAATAATTAGTATATCCATTCGCATTACATATCATATCATCACCTAGCATTTCGGGTGTAAATAACACAACCACTAACCGTGGACAACCGCCCATTTCAGTGTGTGGAATAATTTGCCCAAGTCCCTCAATCTTGATAATAGCGAACGTCCGATATATTATTTAAATGATAAATGCAGCGTTGTTTCAAATAATGACAACAACGCGATACATTATTCTAGCTAAATATTTTGGCAATGCATACTGATTAATTAAAATAGAACAATAATAACGTTTGCTTAATATATGCGATTGCCTACAATCCTTTTGTTTGTAATACAAATGTAGATAAACACGCAACACGGCACGATATTTTATTGATATTATTCAAATGTAAGATGCAGCTTTGTTTCAAATAATGACAAAAACAGTCGTTTTAATATACAACTATGCGATACATTTAACCTGGCTAAATATTTTGACAACGCATAGTGCTTAATTAAAATAGAACACTACTAACGTTTGCTTAATATATGTGATTGCCTCCGATCCTTGTGTTTGTAATACAAATGTAGATAAACACGTACCACGGCCCGACAGTCGAGTGGAGACATCGGGTCCACCAGCTCACCCAGTCCCCATTCGTAGTATTTCACCGGTAGAACAAAATCAAATCCGCTCCACGAGAACGACAAGTCTGTCGCAGAAGGAATATACCTGAAACCAACAATTGCACGTATACAAACACACTTGACACACTTTAATAATATGAATGGCGATAGCAAATAAAATAAAGATTCGCACGAAATGACTATATTGGTCCCAGTGCTAAGGAATCAGGGGGGAGCGGTGGTCGGGCGGTAGAGCGCCGGCCTGTCAATCGGTTCAATCCCACCTGCCGCCGTTTCGAAACTTAGGCAATTTCGTTCATCCCACATTTGCCTGTGTCTTTCGGAAGAGACTCTAAAAGCCGGTGGTCCCTTCTATCTGGTGTCTATGTCCGGGGAAGTAAAAGATCCCACACAGGGGATAAATGTGTAACCTGTATTCTCGTTGGACTTTAAACGCCCTGCAAAGGACCCCCGTCCAGTATCTGGGAGAAAAGAAGAAGAGAACAGGTGAACAATACAAATGTATTTAGTTGAAGGCGTTGTATCTGTAGCTATGCATAATTGGCTATGACATTTCTACATTATTATCCTAACGTTGGAGCAATATTAATGTATTCGTATATTCCATTGCTCATTCACCCATATAAATCAGTAACACACACAGTTGCTCACTGATATAGACACGTTACCTGGCGAGCTCAAGCGTTCCGATGGAAGTCGCATTCGTGTTGTAGCCGACCATGACGCCATTCGACGTGACCTCTACCATGGTGGACGAGAGGCCGTACGCGCGCACGGTCACGTAGTACACGCCCTCGCGCGGGAGGAGGTACAGATGCTGGAATGTCCACGTGACATTGAGGCCGACATCGGTGAAAGGTCGGATGTTGGTCCGGGTGAAGGGATAGCGTCTGTCGGTGCCGAGCGCCACCT
>OZ024865.1:4379712-4404712 GCA_964017155.1 Oasisia sp. SBJ-2009 | reverse complement strand
CACCAGCGTTACATATGTTCTTACAATTGGAGGCGTGTCGTCAACCACTACTTCTTTTGAATAGCTGGTCGTCTTCAGTCCGACTTTGTTGACTGCGGTCACCGTGACGAAGTAAGTCTCTCTGTGTTTCAGTCCACCATTCTTCATACCTGATCAGCACCATCAATATACATGCACACACAGGTTTCTTCGCCAGCACATATAATCGTTGAAGTTGATCTATTTCACAGTATATATAGCGATATTAAAGATTGTACGTATATTGTTAAATAACAAAATACAGTTAAGTATTACATCTGCAGAAAATCTCAACAAGAAACACCACACAATTAGGATATAATGGAATGTTTGAGTACGACAGCATTACTAGTTACGAACAATGTAATTAGTTAAATGAAAATACGTGTTTTTGTTTAATCATAACTAGTAACTATCAATAATATCCCGTAGTCAGTAACATCCCGTAATCAATACTATCCAATAGTTAAGTATGTTTCTCGTTTGTTGTCGAAACCCGAGTTTTTAATTAAATTATATAATTTGCGGTTTCAGATTTGTTACGAATAATAGAAATGAAGTCATGTGACGTATGCATTAAGATAATGTCTACGAAATAATTTTTAATAATATTATCTACAAAAGCAAGCACTTGATAATGTAACATCACCCTTATACAACTCGGGTACGTACCCTTGGCCCGGTATGACGTCATGCTGCCGTCCAGAAGGAGAAACGTAAACACATCATCGTCTCCTTCCGCCTTGCCAATTCCAAACATGTAGTGGTCGACTTGGCTTTCCGGCTCGATGAATCCGTTCCACGTGCATTCCAGAACATCTCCTCCTAGTGTAAGAAAGACAACGCATGGATGCTACTTCGCGATTGTGGTATCGTTCAGTTTCATTTAAAAAGTCAAACATTTCGCTTTGGACGTCAGACGCAATAAAAGCAATTAGTGGTTGTCTCTTCAAAGCAGTATAGCCCGTGGAGGCTACAATGCCTTGCCGAGACAAAATACATATTGATGGGACATGGTCACAAACAAAACAATGTTTTATACAAACAGAAGAACAGTGACAATGACTGGTTGACAACACGCAGTGCCATTCTTACTGACGAATACAATAATGCCGGTAAAAGGATAGCAATTAGGTGTGCTACGACATATGCTTTCCAAGATCTTAACACACGCGCAATCACGCTCGCACACACGCACATACACGCTGACCTCCAGTATTGTACCTGCACTGTGACGCTACTCACGTAAGTACGCACGCACGCACGCACGCACGCACGTTCGCTCTCACGCACACTCAGACAAAACACACACATACAGACATGTACACACGCATTCACATAGGCACACACACGCACACTCACACTCACACGCACACGCACACGCACGCACGCACGCACACACACACACACACACACACACACACACACACACACACATTCACCTAGGCACAAACTCGCGCACCGGTTTTATTTATACACGTGGATTGAAATAGGACCGATGTGTACGAGTCACCGAGGTGTCCAGCACACCTACCGCGTACAAAGGCTGGACAGTAGACGTTGCCTTCAGCTGGTGCTGAATCGTCGACGGTCACAACTGGCGACCTTCTGGTTGTCGATTTTCCAACCTGTTGTCAAATTAAGTGGATCAATGAAAGCCGGAGACAAAAAATCTACTGGAAAACGGATGGCATATCAAGTAATAGCATAACACGTTACTTCGTTGCGGCTAACCTAGTTACCCCATCCGAATGAGTGTGCATGCGTGTGCGTGTGCGTGTGCGTGTGCGTGTGCGTGTGCGTGTGCGTGTGCGTGTGCGTGTGCGTGTGCGTGTGCGTGTGCGTGTGCGTGTGCGTGTGCGTGTGCGTGTGCGTGTGCGTGTGCGTGTGCGTGTGCGTGTGCGTGTGCGTGTGCGTGTGCGTGTGCGTGTGCGTGTGCGCGTGCGCATGCGTATACTTATGTGTATGTATATGCGCTTAGTTCGTTAGTTATTTAATTAGTGCCAAAACAATTCCCATGACATAATGTTCCGCTATACTCCTTAGTCCTACGAACGCATTGAACTAAATTGTGAAACAGGTCGTTCCTTAATGACATTCTACACTGCATTACTCAAGTAATAAAACAAAAACGCTTGATCTGACTTACCCTATT
Source organism: Oasisia sp. SBJ-2009 (assembly GCA_964017155.1). Classification (NCBI taxonomy): domain Eukaryota; kingdom Metazoa; phylum Annelida; class Polychaeta; order Sabellida; family Siboglinidae; genus Oasisia; species Oasisia sp. SBJ-2009. The sequence goes on along the minus strand of OZ024865.1, from coordinate 4,402,539 downwards.
TGTAGCATTCAGCGTCAATATATTGGGTACTCCAGCACCGCGCAAACCCATAATGCCATTCTCTAGATGAGACGTTTTGGTTGTCAATGTTGAGTGGCAAATATTGTCAGCATCTACAAAATATATAAACGGTCCTCGCGTAATGGACGCCGTATTTTAACTGTACGAATGTTATGTATTTGTCAACTTATAACACACCTTACATATTACGTTCACCTCGATAGGACAGCCGCATCGCAATTACGGTCATCCTAAGATATATGTATATAATTTTCAGACACAATCAAGTATGAGAAATAATCCCTGCTATCATCATCACCTCGCTATTCCGGTCACATTCGGCAGGGTACGAGAGTGACCGTAATTGGGAGGTATCACTGTACATCTGTCACTTTAGGTATTTCAGCTGAATGAGAACATATTGAAATCTACGTCGTGTACACGTTATATACCTTCTAACAATGCAACGTATTTTCATGACACACAAGGATGAGTCATTTACAATATAAATTAAAAATAATCGATTTCACTAGATTATATTCCACATCATCTACCGTACTTCATCCATTCAGCCACCGAGGGTCCGAGACACCAGATGAATTATAATAACTACACCATCTGAATTAACTACATTTTGATTTCAGTCCCGCTGTCAAATATGGCATGGCATGCAGCGAATACTGACTGTCCGAACGTGTCTGCGGTATGTAAAGAATAATGTAAGATAATTCGACATTTATAATATGTGTGGATTTGGGGATCACAACATAATGTTCCAAGAAGAAGACGACAAGAAGAAAAAATGGGAGGAAGACGAGTTGGAAGATAAAAAGAAGAGGAAGGAGAATAAGAGGAATGATAGGTCTACGCGTGTTTGACGAAAATATACACATATAAAACAAACTGGAGCCGTATGTTTCCTTCCTACCTGGATATGTGCCCATGTGGTACCAGACGTCTTCCACGCCACTCTCCGGGTCTCCAGCCACCCAAGCAGCCGAGAAGTACTCCGGCTCTATCCAGAACATCACATCGACGGAGGAGTTGAGTGGTTCGCCTCCCACCGACGTTATCGCCAGAGACGGGTCCGTTGTGTCGACGACAAACCCGTCTGAGTGCGACTCCAGCACGTTGCCGACCCGCGTGATGGCGCGGACCGAAGTGTAGTACCGTCTATACGGCAACAGCGCCATTGGGCTCTGTCCTTTACCGCTGCCGCCGAGACCTGCACGTAATGCACGCGACAAATGTGTTGTTATAGGATTTAACCAGATTTGACAAGATTGCCATCTATATAATCAACTCTAGATGGCAGGTGGACAAGGAAGCCCTTTGTATTATCAAGAGTCCAACCTATCTATCTAAATGCACCCCGCCCTTCTTAGGTATATGTCGATTTTGTTTTAAAATATATTAACTTTAACACACCGATAATCTGTCCCATTCATTTACTGTTCTTTGTGAAAATAAAAAAATCTTATATCTAGTCTACAATGCTTCTTTGTTAATGTAATTCCATGTCCTCTAATCCTTCTCTCTTCTTTAACCGAGAAAAAATATTTCTGTCAATATTTTTATACCCATTCAATATTTTAAACACTTCTATCTGATCTCCTCTCAGTCTCCTGGTGTATAGTGTTGTTAATCCACATTATCTTAGACGCATGTCATAACTAATATTCCTGTGTTTTGCATCGTTTTGGTTGCTCTCCTTTTTGCTTGCTCCACGTAACAAAACAGGAGATACGAACTTATACGCATACTTACTTATTGTCGTACCATATAGTTCAACGATATTGTTTAGTGTATGTAATTTAGTTGTGTTCTAACAAGTCCCACTCTTTCAATGTTGATCGCCTGTATTCATAAGAATGTAACATTTCATATGTAATGATTTTACAGCCAATACATACCTAGTTGCTGGCTGTTGTGGCTTATCTCAACGCTAAGTACACCAATCACAGAAAATTATAATATGTTTTAACATCTTACATTATATAAATTAGTTTTGCAGATATTATTGTATGTTGTGTGCATCATAATTAGATTTACGCTATTTCTTAAATTATATATTACTTCATTTTATTCTTAACATATATACGTTGCAAGTTTTATGTATGCATTTCAATCTCTCCGATTGCATAGAGTGAAATAAAATATTATTATTATTATTATTACCACACTTGCGTCATATGACTGAAACAGTTCATCTTACGAATTAAAACAACTAACGTCACCGCATTAGCATACTTCTTATTCCCAATTATGCGGTTAAAACACCTAGGTATTTTCACATGTATTAGCTTTAATAATTTCCATTTTACACAGCGTTTTTACAGTCACGGAATAAACAAATATAAAATACTATTATTATTATTAGTATTGTCATCATTTTTAGTATAATAATGATAATAATAATACAAATAATAATGATAATAATAATAATTATTATCATTATCATTATCATTATCATTATCATCATCATCATCATCATCATCATCATCATCATCATCATCATCTTCATCTTCATCTTCATCTTCATCTTCATCTTCATCTTCATCTTCATCTTCATCTTCATCTTCATCTTCATCTTCATCTTCATCTTCATCTTCATCTTCTTCATCATCATCATCATCATCATCATCATCATCATCATCATCATCATCATCATCATCATCATCATCATCATCATCATCATCATCATCATCATCATCATCATCATTATCATTATAACTCCTACCCGCCGTCCCGTCGTCCACTACCAAGTCCACTGTGGTGAACGCCATGACGTCATCGAGTCCCGGCGCCGACCCAACTGCCCACTCGTACCGGGCAATTCCGTGTGAACTCTCAAAGCCACTGAATGTGGCCGTCACCTGGGACACGTCCCAGTACTTGTCCACGTCCACGGCCGTGTCCGGTCCGTCTCTCACTAGGCCAGCCACGTCTCCCGCCAACACTCGGATAGCGCTGTAAAAGCATATTTTCTATGTAGGCCTTGTCGACTCACTTTAACATTATTAATTTTGTTTTTAAAAATGAAGGACGCTTTTATAGACTACTTGTAGTGTGTAAATGTAATAAATTAATTTTAAACATGATTTTTGTTTCTAAAGTTAGTTTAGTATCTTATTTTATTATTAAATATTTACTTATTAATACATCGAAACTTTGAAATTAAGGATATATATATATATATATATATATATATTATATATATATATATATATATATATATATATATATATATATATATATATATATTATATATATATATATATATATATATATATATATATATATATATATATATATATATATATATATATATATATATATATATATATATATATATATATATATAATATATATATATATATATATATATATATATATATATATATATATATATATATGCCGTTATACAGTGCGAATATATATATATATATATATATATATATATATATATATATGTTCGTTTAATTGTGTGTTCACTAAACAACATATTGGCATATATCCACAGTAGCACAAGGCACCACACAAATTAAAATAAATATTGCATAGTATTAATACTATCATTATTGTTCTTGCCTCATGATACTGTTATATAACATTGCAATCAGTACGATTATTCACTGAAATCACAAAGGTGATGTACACATTTAATGTACTTATTATCCTTACGAAAAAGGTCTCGCCCAACTGACACAATCAAAGTCTCACCTAGAAGACATTACACCGCTTACTCTCCCAGCTCTGTTCTTTGCCTTCACTTGGACGTAGTACATGGGGGTGCTGGTTGCCGTATTAGTCAGCCCCAGACTCACTTTCAAGTACCCAGATGTTTCCAGCCCCATCTTCTGGAAGCTTAACACATTCGCCGTGCCTGAAAACAATAGAACATTATTTAATTTTTACTATATAATATGCGGATGTAGTATGGCATAAAGTTAAACCTGTGATTGTTATGTAACTACAAAAGTAGACCGAAATGTGAGCAGCAACTAATCGAGTTGAGAATTCAGATTAAATCAGGTTCCATATGACTGATCATTGTTCACGTTTGTTCAAGTACACGTCCGCAGGAAGGAGTTACCTGTAAACAAACGTAGACAATTACTTTTTACCGAAATACGAATAGAGCGCCATTTGTATTGCCGCAAATTCGAGCAAGTATTTTGTAAAATTATGCAATAAGTAGAGATTTATCGACAAACCTCGGAACAATCGCCGAATACAATATTAACAACTGTTAGCTAACAATTTACATTAGTAAATAGTTCTTCCAACATGGTAAGAAACCAGAATCAACGAGACCATTCTTATAGCAGTAAACGCTATGGCCGACTTCGATTGAGCTACGCCAGTAACTCGAGTCCCAATCGAACAGCCGAGATCACTCGAGCATGTGACCAATGTTGACTAGGATTAGGAAGGTGAATCTCCAAGGTCGCTACTCGACGCGATCGCGAGTTTTACGGGATTCCCTCGAGTAACTGACGTCATTAGCAGTGACAGCCAATAGGAAAAGTAGGTACCTACTGCATAAGAATTAAATTTAACATTCCACGACACAATCATTTAAATATGAATTAAAGCCACCACATTCTACGAATTATGATGGAAGACCAAGAAGATGATCGTCACAATTTACACACTAAACAACTGGTTACTTTATTTTATTTATTTACATAAGGGTTTATGTCCATGATCACGATCATCGATGTTCAGTTGGAATACGCACGTAGTACTGCGCGCGCAGTTTAAATTATCATAAACCGGATACCCCGTTGGGGTTACGCGAGTAACTCGAGTAGCTCAATCGAAGTCGGCCTATTTTACCAAATCTGTGCACGTGCACGATCAAAACACAATAGTCACCGCTGGTTGTTCCCACGCCTACGTAGTAGTCGACGATTCCGCTCTCCCCGTCGCTGCCGGCCCACGTGGCGTGGATGCCGTGTCTGTCGTGTTGGACGACCGTGCCGCCGACCAGTTCCTCCGACTCTCCCTCGAACACGCCGGCGTGTACGAACAACATCTGCCAAACACCAAGTACATCTGCTCAACAAAACCGACACCTGCCAAACACCAAGTATATCTGCTCAACAAAAAACCGACACCTGCCAAACAACAAGTACATCTGCTCAACAAAATCGACACCTGCCAAACAACAAGTACATCTGCTAAACAAAAGCGACATCTGCCAAACACCTAGTACATCTGCTAAACAAAACCGACACCTGCCAATATCACGAGCGGCTTCTGCCAAGCACGAAACGTGGTGCCAGACACGAACGATATCAGCCAAACACTATCGCCATCTGCCAAACACGAATAGCATTAGCCAAAAACGAATGAATGATTGACGAATTATGTTTTTTTTATTCGACCAGTATTTCAACCAAATGCATACACTATATCCATGTGAAAACAACTCAGAATCAAATACAAATATAACGATCATTATAAACATGGTAATAGTATATAATAATTTGTAATACAGTAATACAACATACGGCCAGGAGACTCCTCTAAGACCATGCTGGTCGCTGTCGGGAGCCACCTTTATGACAAAATATGTCCTTTGTATTTGGCAGACGCTGTCTGTTGTTGGTGCATTATAAAAAAAAAACGGACAGCAACTGCCAAACACGAATGAAATAACTAACATTGACTGTCTTCTATCCAAGTTTGTGTCAACCATTTTGAACAGCGTTATCCTGGGTCAGTGGCTATTTAAACATTCTCTGATTACATACAGTATTAACATTGTTGTAGGTATTATTATTATTAGGTTCCAAACACAAAGCATACGTGGGGAAATGGGTAAAATATAAGGTACGGGCACAAGAACTCTGCAAGCTATATGGAATGACAGTTTATTTCCGAAATATGCAATGGTAATTGAGTTATCGCCGTGGATATGTAAATGCCTGATTTGGGAACACGCACATATTTTAAGGAGATACAGATTGGGCAGTGTTTTGACAAATAAATTACACCTTTAGAATAATCTTCTGTAGGGTACATCTTTTTAAGAATAATAAATGCCACATTACTGAATCAGATAATCACATAGAAAACACACATGTTTGTATAAAAAGTGTATATTACATGACCAATCGTTAACGTAAGGTGCCCGATTTGTTCACCTTACTTCTATGTAGTTGAACAGATTAGCTGTAACTTGGTTTGTACGACATGACTTGACGGGCAAACCGTAATCGACAATGGAATCTGCCTGACAAAATAGACTTACATATGGCGGTGTTGGGTCAACTAGCACGCCGTCTGTGTAGTGGACTGTGGTCAAGCCAGCCCCGTTTACTGCAGACACTTTCATCTTGTAGCGGGCACCAATTGTCAATGTCAGTGTTTCGTCTGTTGTCCACGATGTGGCGCCACCACTCACAATCTTCCAATCAGACCTTGTAATAGTTGATAAGAACAGTTAATACTCGTCTACTCTTTTGAATAGTATAAACAATTTCCAGTATAAGCTCGTGTCTAAATAATGCATGTTTAAAATGTCACACGGAGGTAAAGAAGTCATTGTCGCGTAGGCGAGAATACGGAGTTGTATGTCTTTAACTGTAGCAATCATTGCACTGCGATAAGTTTCTCTCGAATGACAATGTGAGGCGTGAACACCTTTACAAGTATCGCGAGAAGCAACATATACATGCATCGCATGTTTCCGAAGAGTTGTTGTATAGAAAGTCGTTACATATTTAACAAATAATAATAGTTTTACAAATGGCAATGTGTCGCGAAAAATTCTCACAGGACAATTTATAATACGACATCGAGGTTATCTTTGAGTTGATTTTAGGAAACATTATTTTTAAAGTGTGTCGTTTCTTGATAAGATAGCATAATTTCACATGAAGACATTACACCCTTGTTAGACGACTAGAGTTGAGAGACGTTGATCATGTTCCAAGTTTTTTCCACAGTTTTACGCTCCAAATACCTCGATATTTGTAATACGAACTGCCACTCTTCCTTGGCTATTTTGGGGACCCCACCAATACCCAAATATCTGATGACGTAGCCGGAAGTTTTTCTATTATCCTGTTTCTTGATGAAAATTATAATACAATGGTAACATTGCTGCTGATAACGGTGATGCCGACGACGAAGACAGCACTCACGCGGCGGGATAAATCTGAGTAAACGACCCGCCGTGAAGCTCGTAGGCGGACACCTTGTAGTGGTCAATACCAGACTCGTCGTCAGCAAACTGCCATGTTGCTTTCAGTGAGGTCGTCGAATCCTTAGAAAGGAACAAGGATGGCAACATAGATCTGCATGTTATACCCGATAAACGTTGTAGCGTTTACATCAATCCGGGCATTAAATAATATCCGGATGACGTTTACGCTCATGCGCGAGTCAGTAGTAATCATTAGTTATCATTAAGTACGTTAACACTTCCAACGAATTTCATATTAAATACACCATTAGACTGGCATATGCATCGGCCCTTGTGCATAAAATGAAGTATGTTTAACCGTTCAGCAAAGTTATTTGTCTCAAATGAGCACGCCGTAAACAAGTTTGTTGTATATGTTTTGATAGCAAAACAGATCACGTGACTTATATGCGCCATATTCCGTGACAGTACTGTGAACAAACGTAATACTATAATTTATCGAAATCAATGTTAAGCGACTCTTCACAGTAATCACCATTGCAATGGCAGTTGACAGTTCGTGGTTTTTATACTAATAAAGCTTTACGTTTTACTGCACATTGTTCATTTTACAGTTATCGCACATGAGCAGAAACGGATAAAAGTAAGCTCGGCAACAATACCTACATCATAGCAGTTAATACGAAGTTGTACTTAATCACCTTGTGAGGGAATGTTATAATGAGTGTGATTTCGAATGTCTGTCTCGAGAATAGCTACCGATAGTAGTTGTTCATAACTTGTGTGTGTTATTTCTAATTGACACAGCTTATGTCATTGTATATTGCTGATAATGTCTTGCGTTAGCTAATGACGATTATACGGAAGCACGTTGGGACCAATATATATTTTCTTACCGCCGCTACTTAATTATCTGATTAATTATCTTGCGACCGATTAAGTGGAGGCCGCCAGATAAATAAGTGATGGCTGTCATAACAAATTATTTTCACCGTGATACAAACGGGCTTCCGTACGATTGTGCGCGTAGTTTATATTCAGTCACAATGCCGCCTTGGATAAAGAAAGTTCGTAAAAACAGGATGGTACGATATAGTGATACCAATGTAAACTGAAAACTGTAGCCATTTCGATAATTACGCATGTACTAATCACATGACAAGTATCCGTTGATACAATTTGCGAACAAGTGTTACATCTAACACTGTTCTACCTAGGTCTGACACAAGTCGATCATATGCAATATTCCCCATTCCTATTTGTGACGCAATTAACATTTCCGTCACGTGACCGGTTGCGTGGATACATGAGTTCAACGTCATACGTACGGTGTATTCCACGTCATGTAGTACATCGGTACCGTCGACAAGTTGCGTCATTCTGGGTTCCGTCAAGTCAACCGTGACCCCGTTTGATGTCGCCGACGTTGTGTCCTCTGCTCCGTTGGTGGCTGTCACCTTGACGCGAATGACGTCACCGTGGTGCAGGTGAAAGTGATGGAGTTCCATCGAAGTGACAGTTGGCGAAATGTCGTCCACAGACTGTAAAATTGTTTCGCCAACTCCTATAAATGGATAAGACGTCAACTAGATACAATGGAATAGACTGTATCGTCCAGGAAGGGAAATTCCCTTGCGGCGTTTATAGAATGCATAGGGATGCATAGAACATACGAATACCATACGCATGCACGGCATTCCGTGTTAATTATTCATTACAACAAATATTTAATACGTTTGTTGAGTTGACATTTTCGCGGTCGTTAAAAACGTTCCGATTGGTGTTTCTGCGCATGAGCAATAAATGTAACATAATCAATGTCCAGCGAAACAACAAAGCATTTTCGGTATAACTGCCATAGCTGTTCCTTAACTCTCCTGTGATGATTACTGTGAAGAGTTTCTTAACATGTCGTTCAATGCAATATTTTTTTTAATCACTCACGGATTATGGTGCACTATTGTCACGTGATTTATGCTTGCTATGAAATTATGCCTCAAAACTTGTTTGCCTCGTGTTAATTTGTGACAAATAATTTTGCTGAGAGGTTATATACATCCTAACAAACAAGCCGTAGTATTTATACCATAAATGTTTTGTCTTTATACTGCACATTTATGATTATACATGTATTGCACATACGCAGAAACGTCAATAGGAACGTTTATGACGCCGGAATGCTGTAAGCGCTACACCGCATTACGCTTTACACATGTACATCCACAAAACGTGTCAGTAGATATTTCCACGACATAGTAGCCAGTAACGTATTTTCTACAAAATGTTCTCCTTAATATCGGTATTATAAATATGAGTCTGTATTGTTTACACTGTATTGTATTGGAAAATATTAGGACCTGAGTATATGACATGTATCATGTCGTAAGTTGGCATAAACATATAAAACTATTACTACAATAGCAACTTACATAATTACAACAGGCAACATTTGTATGGCGATTCAGACAGTATTCGCAGGCCTGCCTATCTGAAAGTAACAAGGTCTGACCTTTCGGCTTTCTGAATATGTCCACATGGTAACGGTCAATGCCAGATTCAGGGTCTGAAAACCCGCTCCACGTGCTAGCAACTGTCGCCGTCTCTGACGTGTACGTGATATCCCTACCAGCGTCAGGGCCATCTTTCACTACGCCACGTACAGGCACCGTCACGTCAACGTATACTGGAACAAGGGTGTCAGTGAACCATGTTGTGTTATCGAAATCACACCACTGGTTTGCTAGTGATGATTCAAATTCCATATTTCTCCAAGACATACATATACCACAAATGAGTGTGTGTGTGTGTGTGTGTGTGTGTGTGTGTGTGTGTGTGTGTGTGTGGTGTGTGTGTGTGTGTGTGTGTGTGTGTGTGTGTTTGTGTGCATGAGTGCTTGCGTACGTATGTGGCGCGTGCATGTACAAGTGTGATTGTATTTGTATTTGTGTTTGTATTCCTGTTGTATCGGAGTATATGCCCGTGTGTCTTATTGTCTCCACAACTGTGTCTGTCATTCACTGTGTGTGTTTGAGTTTATTTACTAAGTTGTGTCCTTGTATGCGCATACCTGTGTCTTAATTGACATGTGTTAACGCTACCTACACAGCAGGCCTTCGTTTGAACCAAACACATAACTATCACAGTAAGTACTGCAATCCTAAGTACGTCTAATAAAAACAAAACATTTCACACAACACGTAATGTCCATCACGTCACGTGCACATTGTCTACCTCCTCGTCAAGCCCAAGTCTCCTACCTCCGTTCGTGGACACAGTGACGCTCCTCACGACAAGTCCACCGTTGACTGCAGTGATGCTGCCGAAGTAAGTCCGTCTATGTCTGAGCGCCAGACCGTTGAAGCAGAGGCTCGACTGATCAAATAACAGCCTCGTTTTCGCGACGACGTTATCGGATCCGGAAGTCGTCCCGAGTGAAAGAAGATAGTGCGCTATCAAGTAGATGAAACCCACACATTAGCCATAGCTACAGTGCTAAGCAGTTATATATTCAGTAGACGACGAAAATATGTAAATATGTATAATTGCATTGGTAATAATTTATGTATTTATTAAAAAATAACGCCAAGATATATTGCAAATAATATAACAATAATTTATTGAACCCTTAAAATCCGGTAATGTATATCAGCATTGGGTTTATATCGTTCGGCAATGAAGATTGATTAAAGTTCGAAACAAAAATACATAATTGACGTTACTCAAATCGATCCAACGAAGACTGATAAATGTTTGAAACACAAATACATAATCCACTTTACTCACATCGATTCAATAAAGACTGATTAATGTTTGAAACAAAAATAAATTATTCACTTTACTCAAATCGATTGCAAGACATCATTTTATTTTCATCAAGGCGACAACAAGAGGGTTTCGTACATATTCCACTTTCGGGGTCCTTGAATCCGTCCCAGAAGGCGCAGTACTCGGTGTTGGAGGACTGGTAGGTCAGGTCCCCGTTCTCCATCGACCCATCGTCGACCGAGCCAGCCGTGGGCGGAGACAGGTCGACCAGCAGAGGTCTCTCCGAATGTGCAATGTCACTCAAGTCAACTGTAACAAGTGGTGTCACCCAAGTCAACTGTAACAAGTGGTGTCACTCAAGTCAACTGTAACAAGTGGTGTCACTCAAGTCAACTGTAACAAGTGGTGTCACTCAAGTCAAGTGTAACAAGTGGTGTCACTCAAGTCAACTGTAACAAGTGGTGTCACTCAAGTCAACTCTATCAAGTGGTGTCACTCAAGTCAACTGTAACAAGTGGTGTCACTCAAGTCAACTCTATCAAGTGGTGTCACTCAAGTCAACTGTAACAAGTGGTGTCACTCAAGTCAACTCTAACAAGTGGTGTCACTCAAGTCAACTCTAACAAGTGGTGTCAATCAAGTCAACTCTATCAAATGGTGTCACTCAAGTCAACTGTAACAGTGCATTCCATGATATTCAAGTGATCAACATATGAATGTCAACTCTAGACAGCTGAGATGGACGAGTGAGATGATGAAAGTAAGATTTTTGTATTTAATTGTTATCGCACAGTAACACTAAGTTTGAGCGTATTTCAAAGCTGGTAAACCATAGCGGCACACGTGTACAATCGTACTACTTCAGGTATCTTTAAAAACACGTATTGATATGTAAATAAAAACATATGTGTTATAATGATTCAATGTTAGTTAAATCACAGATGTGACATGTAACTCACGGATCATCAGTATATATATATATATATATATATATATATATATATATATATATATATATATATAAATACTTTCAAAACGTAGTACAGGAAGAAAGAAGACATGCATGATAAAATATGACAACAACAGTTAAATCACAGATGTGACATGTAACTCACGGATCATCACATCAGTATATATATATATATATATATATATATATATATATAAATACTTTCAAAACGTAGTACAGGAAGAAAGAAGACATGCATGATAAAATATGACAACATTCTGCTCAAACATGCGGCATACCGATATAACGCATATATACATACCGTGGTTAGTGACTCTCACTTTCACCCACACAGGCACGCCGTCGGGCAGACGAACTGTGTACTGCACAAACGATATGTTCTCTACCTTCGTCCACTTAAGAATGTATGTGTCCCGTTTCGTCCGACCCAGTCCGATTTCGCCGGTTTTGATACCAGACACTGGATCGCTGCAGCAAAGGTTTCCGCAGTTTGAGTTGTAAATGTGTCACAATGGCGACTGCATGTGTACACAATATCAACTCTATATGTTATGTACATTTCAAAGTTAGACTTATTGTATATAAATGTATGTTATTCTACTACAGATAGCACACATATCAATGGGAGTAGTGTTAAGAAAAGGTACTATCATGTAGAAATTCATGTTTATATATTATAGATAACACAGGTTGCAATCACAGACTTCTTAAGAAAGGACACTACTTTTTAACAATTTACATGGACTATGTATCAGGGTAAAATATTGTATACATTTTAACAATGTTGAACATTAATTGTATTCACTGGATAAATCAATCGATTTTTGTTTTAGTGTACAAAAACTTCAATCTAGCTACATTCTAGTTAATGTTAAAGAAAACCACAGCCAGATGTGGTGGTCTATAGATATAGTCGATGGTCGATTGTCCTAGAAAAAAACAATTTTTCCAGTTCGTTAGCTACCCTAACATATCCCACTATACATGTCAAAGTTCACTAGCACTGTTTCATATATACATTTTATTTCATAATAATTATATACATGTCAAAGTTTAGTATCACTTTAGCATATAAGCATTTTATTTCAAAATTATTATATGCATTTTGTTTCAGAATAGACAATCGTTAGTCATATTTTTCGTGTTCCCACTAGTCGGCTTACTGTGGAGCCCATGAGTAAATACCCTGTCTCCCCTATCCTAAATCCATTGAGGACAAACACTAACTCCGTTCGTAAATGATCACATTGTTGGTTATACGCGTACCTTGCATTGACTCGGAATGACAGCAAGAGGGTGTCTTCGTCATACGTCACGTCCGTGATGGAGTAGATGACGGGAGGTGACGTGTCGACGGTGTAGGGCTGGGCGTGACACACGTCTAGCGCCAGTGGACCGTACTCGACGTTGTTGATCGCTCGGACCGTCACGTAATAACTGCGATCTAAAACATACGTCACGTAATATTATCGATCTAACACATGTCACACAATCATTTATATCCTATACACTCGTCACGTAATACATGCAATCGAAAACACACGTCATGTAATATTATCGATCTTACACACGTCACATACTACTTGCTATCCTATACACACTTTACGTAATACATGCAATCGAAAAAGTACGTCATGTAATACTATCGGTCTAATACATGTCACATAATAGATGCTATCCTATACAATCGTCACGTAATACTTCCAATCAAAAACATACGTCAAGTAATACTATTGATCCAATACACGTCACATAATACCTGCAAATAAAAACATACAAACTCGGATAGAAAACGTTGTTTCTATGTTGTGTTGTCAGATGTTGTTCACGAAACCGGAAATATATAAGTTATTGGCTTTGAGATATACTACTGATTATCTGGTTGTTATCGTGCTAGCGCAGGTGCGAACAAAAATGAAAGTTCATGTTTTCCTATTAGATATTGGACTGACCTTACATGTGATTATCGGCAACCCTTGGTTGGGCTATGCCGTGTTCATTTATAATATTATGGTTTTATTTTATAGAATGTCCTGCATCGCATTTTCCAGACGTATGTGTATTTAACGTCACGTTTGTTGACGCGCATCTGAATGTCTTAATTTATTTAAGTAATCGCAAAAGTTATACGTAAATACCTGGGAAAATCACCTTCTGTATTTGTGTATATGAAATGTATTCTGATCGATGGACAACTTAGTTAATGTTTGTAACTACTGAGATTGACAACAATGACACTAAATATAACAGTATAATCGAGAAAACAACAGCGTAGACCATACGAATCCGACGTGAATAAAACACAACGCGCAACACACTGCATGGTTGAACTCTGTGCCGAAACAAAAACTACATGTTATGTCATTCTCGTATCCAATCAAACCAATATACATTGTACAATTTTTATGGGTTTCAATGCAACGATGGTTTACTAAATGTTACCGGTGAGATTCAGCGGAAACGCGATGCCAGTGTTCGTCCATTCTGTCTTAGAAGCGAGGTGTGCGTGTGGGTCCGTGTGTGGCAATATGTCGTCCCCGCAGATAGTTGTTCCGATCGCCCACGTGTACATCAATAAGCCCGACTCATAGTCGTCTATCCCGTCCCAATTCGCTGGAATTTATGTAAAACAGCATCAAAATATGTAGACATATGAGGCGCACCCAAGCTTCGATAATATTGTACTATATTACAATACATCATTATATATCCTTGTACGATTTAATACGTATAGATTATCATTAGTAGACTGGCAACATTCTTGTCCGGTTTGCATTCTGTGTTTTAACCGGATTTCTGTCAATTGTGTAACATAAACAATATAAAGATGCCGCACTGAATCGAGATTTGTTTTACATATCTTGATTTATACTGATTTTATTTGCTGGCACATGGCTGCAAATGTTTAACAGTAGTAGTAGTAAAAGTTTTATTTTATAATTTAATGATAACGATACCATGTATCATATCACGATTTTGAATGGGGTAACATCACCTAGTAATGTTAGTTAGTATACATACAATAAAGCGTTAAATAAAATGTTTAGTTCATAACAATACTAATCAAATACTAAAAGTAATACCCTCAAGAAATAAATATAAAAAAGTAAAACAATAGTAATTAAAAAAACATATAATTATAACATTAATTATAACATTACAAATAATATATTACACTACTAAAAAGATACTTTATATTAGTAATTGTTTTAAATAGTACTAGTAAATTAATCAGTTAAATTAATAAAAATATGACGTTGCTATTAAAATAAGTTTGACATGTTGGCGAAGCATAAATCTGAGTAAGTCGGATGTTGAATCCAGCTCGACTCACCAGTCATGACGCGAGTGGCCCGGGTAAATTTCTGGTCTACGATGGGTTCGTGTCCATTGAAGACTGTCAGGGAACCTTCGCCATCAACAATGATCCTGCCGAGAACATGCACGTCGATAAGCTAAAGGCATATTCTTGTAAAACGGTGTGTCAAGTAACTTTAATATTGTTCAATGCGCTGTTAGCGTTAACTTCAATTAATTAGTAAAACATCTCCGATTCACGTATTCAGTGGCTGCAATGATTATACGTAGACTGATTATTGCCAAATTCGCAACAATTTTACATTTATCATGGGTGTCGAAAATAGGATTTAGGCTGCGGCCCTGTTTGTGGAGGCGGTGTCGCGCTTACATTTTTCCGATCGTTAAAACCGTTCCGATTGACGTTTCTGCGCATACCTACGATGGTCGCGCTTAAATTTTTCCGGTCGTTAAAAACGTTCCGATTGACGTTTCTGCGCATGCGCGCATCTAGAGGCGCGCGCGACAGCGCTAGCTAGCTGCGATGGTTGTTGCTCGCGTGTATTTGGGAGTTTGAGCGTTATAGCACGGGCTAATTGGACCAGTGACAGCGGATAACAAAGCGCTGTCACTGGTTACGATTAATTGTGTTAGGATTTACTGCTACATCTTTAGTAAATAAAAATATAGTAGTTATTGCTTCGTATACAAAGCTGTATTGTTTATTTATCCTTAATATTAATAGTAACTGGATGGATAAATAAATAGTTGCACCAAGTTTGGCATAACAAAGTTTTGTAATTTGTTGTGTGATAAGTGGCTTAACTATGCATTTAACGCGTACACGGGAGGAAAATAATGACTTATACATTAACAATCTTTATATTATACTGACCCGTTTCCTCTAGTCTACGTTTAAATAATTACAGACATTACTGAAGTAACATGATATATATTTGTTACATTTATTAAAATAACATCATAATCATCGTCTTACCTTCAAGAGTAAATGTGAAAAGATAATGTTAGTTATGTTCAGTGATGTTTTGTTGAAATGAATCCATACTGATGATATTTTATTGTATTATGAATTTACTTCGTGAATAAGCCTGTAACAGTTGTGTGTAAGTGAAACATATTGATGTCCTCTATAAATAGCACACCATTTTATTGTTTTAATAATGGCCTTTAAGTATAATATGGACATAACTGGACCCAGTACAATTCTTTGTGGTATAACTCATGTGGCCGCCATTACCTCTGAACTGGATTGATTAAGCAAACACTGTTGCCTAGTTCATTATTGAAGCATAGTAGACAAACAATCCTCATTCAATAACAATTTATTGTAAAAATTAAAATAATCCCAAATCAAAT
Source organism: Oasisia sp. SBJ-2009 (assembly GCA_964017155.1). Taxonomy (NCBI): domain Eukaryota; kingdom Metazoa; phylum Annelida; class Polychaeta; order Sabellida; family Siboglinidae; genus Oasisia; species Oasisia sp. SBJ-2009. The sequence goes on along the minus strand of OZ024865.1, from coordinate 4,385,971 downwards.
CTATCTTGCGTGGTTGTGGCTAAATTGATATACATGCTGTATATAAGAAATCAATGAATTCTTGGGATAAAAAAATTAAACATTCCTCTTAAAGCAAAATAATTGTACATAGATCGTCTGTATAAAAAGTCAAGATCACATCACATAATGACTAAAAATAAACATATATGCAACCAATCATGCATGCATATTTTTAAAACTGCAATATGCATTAAAGTGGTTAGATTTCAGGATTCCTCAAAAATGTATTGCCAATTTGTTTTAAAGTGTCTTATGTTATTTATTTACTGCTAAAATTGAAACTGTTTATTTACTTTTTGAAAAATATGCATGCATGATTGGTTGCATATAGGTTTATTCTTAGTCATTATGTGATGTGATGTGATCTTGAACATTTAATAATCTGAGACATTATATGAGCAGTGGCATGCACCACCCGGCAGTAGCCAAGCATGACAATGTCCAGAGAAGGGTACGCTCAACAGCACTGAAGCACACTTTAAAAGGTGTGTTCAAAAAGGCTAAATTCGAGTCGACTCAGTCAGTGGCAGTGCTGACTCAGGAGCTGAGTCCAGTTATCAGTAATAAGATTATCGACATCGTCAAACGTTCATCACAAATAATAATAATTATTACGTTGTCATTTGCATCGCAATATAACTATTGGGTTGCATTAATTAAGTCGTTTATGTAGAGTAGAAATGATACAGCAATGATAGGAGTGAGCCCTGCATCAATGCATGGTCGTGTGTGTTTTCAATATCTTTATTTCAGATTGTCATAGTACATACAGATGTCCACATAAACATCAAAAAATACAAGTGACTAGAAAAATATAAAAGTATTGCACATGGTAAATAGAGAAAAAAACATTGCACAATGGTACATTCAATCAGAAACTATTATATATATACAACATTTTGATCCAATGTCGTCTTATCCTGGATTGCCATTTTATATCATTGTTGATAATTGCAATTACCAACTTATTATAAGAGCATCAAGTCTCCGCATGAATTTACATACAAGGTTTCTAATTACAGCTTTACTATCTAGTACATGGTATTCTACAAACATGGTGGAGGCACTGCAATATTTAGGCTGATTCAGCAATAAGCGAAACACATTATTGTAAGCCACATGAAGATTATGTATACTTGCTACTGTGTAATTCTACCACAGTTGAGCAGTATACATGGGAGAGCAGAAAGTTCTAAGCAAAGTCAGCTTCACTTCAGTGGAACACATGTAAAATTTCCGCAATAGTATATTACCCCTAGCATATAGTTGTAGGCATTGGCGTAAGATATCTTTGTCATCACGTAATGTATTAGAAATAAAGTGACAAAAATATTTCACATTATCCACTTCCTGGATTGTTTCACCATTAATCTTAAATGATGGAACTTCAATATTTTTCTTATATTTACTTTTAAAATATTAACACAGCATTGTTCTTGGAGTTGTACTTGATATCATGATTTAACCCATAGAGTCCACATACCTGCATCAGTTCAGACAGTCTTGATACAGATGGGGACATAATTACCAAGTCATCAGCATACATAAGATGGTTGATAGTTGTACTACATATTACACACCTTGTGTTACATTTGTTTACAGCTATGGTTAACTCATCCATATATATATATATATATATATATATATATATATATATATATATATATATATATATATATATATATATATATATATATATATATATAGATATATATATATATATATATATTAAAAAGGTGTGGTGAGAGTATACCACCTTGCCTGACACCATTTGTAACACCAAAATGTTCCGACAATTTGCCTGACCATCTTATACACATAGTCTGATTCGAATACCAATATCTAGGAAATAAATAGGGGTGTCAGTCTGTCAGAATAATGACGGGATTGCGGGAAAATTGCACGAACTATATACTACACGTGTGCGAATAAAAGCAAGTTAATGTATGAAAATTTTAATGCCCTAGTAGAAACAAATTGCCAGGTAGTGAAGGAGATGATATAATGGCCTCCTCCTAATGGGGAACTCAAATGTAGTCTTCGGTCAAATGAAATGTCTTCGAACAGTCGACAAATGCTCGCAACAGGCAATGCCGAAATATATCACATCACCATGCAGTATTTATAACACAACCTTTTTTTAATGCGCCAACAACAATTACGCCAAAAACGCCTTCATTGTAATAAATAATAATCATAATTGTAAAACTTCTGTAGCGCCGCCTATATCCTTAAAAAGTTCACGCTCAGAGGCGCAACAAACAAAATCATTTGGCTAGTTATACACGGGGGCTGGCAAAAGTTGTCATTGGAGCTTAGAACCACCGAACATGTATGGTGGAACACAAGTTCAAACAAAATAAATATGTTTTCAGTTTTGTAAGAAAGGTGTCTGTAGATTCAGACGATTTAATCGCAGTAAGGAGTAGATTCCAAATTGCTGGCGCAGCCACAGAGAAAGCACCTTTGCCAATATTCTGCTTAGTTTTAGGAACAAATCTAAGGGTTCTAGAAAGATCAGAGAAATGTAGCAGAGTAACTAAGTATGTGGGTTGTTGAGCAGAAACAGTACGGTATATAGCAATAGCCAATTTAAATTTAATTCGGTATACAACAGTAAGCCAATATGTCTGGTTTAAATTTAATTCGTTACTCAACCAACTGTAAGCCAATGTGTCTGGTTAAGTAGCGGTAATGATGGTGAGAAACGCATTTAGGTTAACCTAACCCACCTGTGGGTCGGTCCTGGCGGGTCTGGTGTACACCTGTGTTGCCAGTGTTTCGGCACATACGTCTCACACCTGTCCTTTGTGTAGATGTCTCTAGAGCTATTCGCAATGAATCCTGGGTAAGGTGGTGTTATGTCAACCACCACACCTCGCGACGATATGATGTTGGTGTAACCTGTAATGAAACACAAAGAATAAATAATCGACGTTTACGAACATATTTTTAGATGAAATAATGTATTAGTTTAATATGTTTACAATTATATATATATATATATATATATATATATATATATATATATATATATATATATACACTATTTTGTATTATATCGTAATTCAATAATTTCACTTTTAATATACCATAATTACTTACGTATCTTTCTTAATATTTAGGAAATTATCTCATGTAGGTATTGCATATATGTTGTTTATATATATTCTTGTTTTAATATAATATTAAATTTTGCATGATAGACATTTACAAAACGTTTTTTATGATTCTATGTACGTTTAATAATGTGTGTAAGCGCCCACGAAAAGGCTGATCCCAGAGATACGGCGCTTTTGGAATGCTACTCATAATGATAATGATAATACTAATACTAATAGCAATAATACATATTAATGTTATGTTTGATGTCAACTGATCAAAATTGCTTGAAACGGCATTATATTCCATCGGCTAGGTTTTACTATGGTGCCATTAAGATTTCTTTTGGCAGTTAGGTATTACAAATTATGCAGTATCACATCAAAATAATGCATACATGAAGTGTTTGTTGGTTATTGTGATATATCAAAAACACAGTCGCACGCAAACTCGCAGTCAAGCACGCACGCATTATGATTAAGCGTTATTTTGCAGGTACCTCCAATTAGAATGTCGTGGTTTTATTACGCACTAATCTACATAATAAAAACGCAGTAATAACATAACGCTGGTAATAGTTCACGTATATTTAAACGTTCGTACGATTTATTGTGTATATTAAACTCACCGAGAATATTTCGTAGGTAATAGTTAAAATACACAGTAGTGTTGTGAACCAGTTCCAGATGACTGAACGTGAACCTTCCCACTGAGCCAATGCCCAGTCTCTCAAAATGATGGAACTCGCCAGTCTGTGCAACACAACAATATAAATGTTATTATCTGTAAGATCACACGTGACGTAGGCAGGTACAATGTAAGTGATATTGTATAGACAAAAGTATCATAAGGTGTAGCGGTGCCTTTGATATATATAAGCTTATATCTACGTTTCTTGTTCTTGGTTCCATTAGTCGATCATCGCCTGGCTCCGAAGAATGATAGAGAGGTGGGATATTCATGATAGAGGAAGAGAGGGAGAGGGAGTGAGGGGAAAGGAGAGAGGGAGAGAGGGATATGGGGAGAGATTGGAGAAAGGGAGATATGGGAGAATGGGAGAGAGGGAGAGAGGGACAGAGGGACAAAATGACAGGGGGAAAGAAGGAGAGAGGGCGAGAGGCAGAGAGGGAGAGAGGGAGAGAGGGAGAGAGGGAGAGAGGGAGAAAGGGTGAGACAGAGAGATAGGAAAGAGAGAGAGAGAGAGGAAGAGAGAGAGAGAGAGGGATATGTTGAGAAGGGGGCAGGGACAGAGGAAAGGCGGGAGAGAGGGAGAGAGGGAGTCTAATGACAGAATGTTAATGGCGAGTCCACGCTTCTAACTCGTTCAATTACAATCGTCACACATACACATACGCACGCACGCACGCACGCACGCACGCACGCACGCACGCACGCACGCAAGCACGCAAGCACGCACGCGCGCACACACACACACACACACTGTTACTTAGATTTTAACGGGCGCAAATAATACCCTAGAAGTATCCTTGAATAACACAAACAATTTACCTTTCTTAGTTTTGCAGTGTGTCCCGCAATGTTACTCAACAGTTCGCACGAGCCGCCCTTGCCATAGTCGTAGTTGAAACTGACACAGACACTCGCAGGGTAGTTGAGGCAATCTCTCGCGCACGCCTCCGCCGTCTCGTAGCGCTTTCTCTCTAAAGGTGTCGCCACCAGTCGACGGTATATTGGTTCTGCAGTACACAATAACAAAATGTTTGATTATTTGTGTTTTTGTTGTTGTTGTTGTATTAACAGTATTAAAGTAGCATACATAGTAATAGTATTAACAATAGTAATAGTACGATAATAGCGATAATAATGGTAATGATAACATTAGCACGATAGTTCATACCAATACTACTAATACAAACATAATTATTAGCAATATCAGCAAGCATAGCATATTTCAAAAGCGCAAATGCATCCGTAAATAAGACCAAAACTTGTTGAATGTCGGCGTTTCGCTCAAGATTGCTGATATTTATAAGGTCACGGAATATGCAAAATCCTGTTTAGCACAAGTGTCCACTGACGGTGTAAAATGCGGGGTTTTAAATCGGCTTCAAAACCGTACGACAAACACCGGTCTACGAGACACGGGTACCTGAGAAATGTTCGAGTGACCGCAGCCCCAGTGGGTCATAGCCTGTGTCCACGTGAGTGGTCACCTTGATGCTGGACACGTTCTGCCAGTCCAGTATCTGTGTGCCGTGTGTCTCTTTGCCGTAACCCAGGCTCACCTTAAGGAAATGGAATAATATATATATATATATATATATATATATATATATATATATATATATATATATATATATACCTGTTCAAGCCGGGAAATATGCAGCCACGCTGTCTACAGCCAAGTACTTATTCAAAGAAATGAGGGCCTGGAGCAATGTAGACAAGGTTAATCGCGGCACCACAGGAATGCGGCTTATTTTAGTCAAAAGCTCGACGCTCCATCCCTGAGCCACTGCGCTCTATACAACTCTACCATCTAACACATTTTCTAAACGTACTAGCAAGGTCGACTGCATCCCCCAAGCAAAGATAGCTTACCCGGCAAATATACTGTTTTCTATTGTTGAAATGGGCTTTGTTTCAATCAACATATTACAACAACTGAGGATAGAAATATGTGAAAAAGTTGCGTGTCGAGATCTATCATTATGTTGTCCCTACGGCCCCTACACCATGGAACATAGATAGATGAATAGCTTATGGTACCATCTCCTTGACGATGCGAGAGTCGTCCAGTATAAGGACAGAGCCGTGTAGGTGATCTGGGTGACTTGTGCTGGCGAAGGGCGTAGTGACACGACCTGTGGGCAGGGTCATGTCGTACGTCGGCAGTTCACACGACGACGTCGACGTCAGCCCCATAGAGTTGGTGGCCGTCACAAGGAAGTACAGCGGCTTGCTGTGGACCAGTCTCTGAAGACATCCAATCACGTGACAAATGTACAATGTCTATGTTGTGTTCGGGTGAATTAAGACACACTCACACGTTAATGTTTGTTATCTTTCTGCAAGACCATATCTTCAATACACACACACGGAACCACTCAAAATATTGTTGTAATTCATACAGTCATCAATGAATGCAAATCAATATGTGTTATATCAATTACGT
>OZ024865.1:4369712-4374712 GCA_964017155.1 Oasisia sp. SBJ-2009 | reverse complement strand
GTCTCCGAATATATCCACACTGATACGGTCTATCTTGTCTTTTAGCTACAAAAAAACATGCAAATTATATCTCATTAAATACAATATTGTCGACCCTGTGTTTTATCTGCCAATAACAACATACAATGTATGTATTACCATACACAAAACACGTATAAATACATTCCTAGAAACATATGCACACATACACTAACACTCACACGCACACTCGCACACACGCACACACGCATACACGCACACACGCACACACGCACACACGCACACACGCACACACGCACACGGACACACACACAAACACAAATACACACGCACACGCACACGCACACGCACACGCACACGCACACGCACACGCACACGCACACGCACACGCACACGCACACGCACACGCACACGCACACGCACACGCACACGCACACGCACACGCACACGCACACGCACACGCACACGCACACGCACACGCACACGCACACGCACACGCACACGCACACAAACATACACACATACACACAGACACACAGACACACACAGACACACACAGACACACACACACATGCAAACACACACACATGCAAACACACACACACACACACACACACACACACACACACACACACACACACACACACACACACACAAACAAACACACACAAACACACACAAACACACACAAACAAACACACACACACACACACACACACACACTTGTCTTCCCCTTAACTCACGCATTTCAGGTATATTTGTGACACATTTGTACAGACGTAATTTTCTACCATTAATTTTGTTCTTTGAAGAGTAGTCATAAACACGTTTATGCAACATAACGTTCACAGAAGAAACGTACTGATTATATATGACAGTATGCCTCGTAAATGATATAATCCTAACAAGCATGTAAAACCTATCATTTCAGTTGCTTATTTTGTAAGTCCATACCCAAGTTCGGAAGGCGTCACGCAAGCTGTCGACCAAGTAGACCACGGCGTCTTCGGCAGCCGTACTGGCGTCTATCACTTTAATCACTTCGCCGATGGTCATGTTTAGCATTCTACCGATGGCTGAAACACACGTATTAAACATAAAATTATAGCGTGTGTGTGTATGTGTGTGTGTGTGTGTGTGTGTGTGTGTGTGTGTGTGTGTGTGTGTGTGTGTGTGTGTGTAGGTGTATGTGTATGTGTATGTGTATGTGTACGTGTACGTGTACGTGTACGTGTACGTGTACGTGTACGTGTACGTGTACGTGTACGTGTACGTGTACGTGTACGTGTACGTGTACGTGTACGTGTACGTGTACGTGTACGTGTACGTGTACGTGTACGTGTACGTGTACGTGTACGTGTACGTGTACGTGTACGTGTACGTGTACGTGTACGTGTATGTGCGTGTATGCATGAGAGCATGTGTGCGTGTGTGCGTGTGTGTGCGCTCTTAAGTAGACGATTTACAGTGCCGTTGTTCGCGTGTGCGTTTGTGTGTGTTTTTTGTGTGTGTGTGTGTGTGTGTTTTGTGTGTGTGAGTGTGTTTGTGTATGTGTGTGTGTGTATGTGTGTGTGTGTGTGTGTGTGTGTGTGTGTGTGTGTGTGTGTGTGTGTGTGTGTGTGCGTGCGTGCGTGTGTGTGTGATTGTGTTTGTGTGTGTGTGTGTGCGTTTGTGTTTGTGTGTGTGTGCGTTTGTGTGTGTGTGTGTTTTTTGTGTGTGTGTGTGTGTGAGTGTGTTTGTGTATGTGTGCGTGTGCGTGTGCGTGTGCGTGCGCGTGCGCGTGCGCGTGCGCGTGCGCGTGCGCTTGTGCGTGCGCGTACGCGTACGCGTACGTTTACGTGTAGGTGTATGTGTATGTGTATGTGTATGTGTATGTGTATGTGTATGTGTATGTGTATGTGTATGTGTATGTGTATGTGTATGTGTATGTGTATGTGTATGTGTATGTGTATGTGTATGTGTATGTGTATGTGTATGTGTATGTGTATGTGTATGTGTATGTGTATGTGTATGTGTATGTGTATGTGTATGTGTATGTGTATGTGTATGTGTATGTGTATGTGTATGTGTATGTGTATGTGTATGTGTATGTGTATGTGTATGTGTATGTGTATGTGTATGTGTATGTGTATGTATGCGTTTGTTTGTTAGTTCGTCTATGTGATTCAGTGTGCTCTTGCGTGCATTTCCAGCCGAACATGTTCTACCGCATTGTTAACATAACGGAAGCAATGCCAATTAATTGTACTTCAATGTGAAACGATCTGATTATTAAATTAATATATTTTATCATTGCCGTTGAGACCGACCAGGAGAGGCGGCGGGGAAGGTCGTCACTGGCGTTGTCGTATTGCTGACACACGCCTTGATCTCTATCTCAGCCTCCTTTAAGATGGCGGTGTGGTCCATACACTCCCCGGAGATTGTGGAGCACCACGACACGTCCAGCGAAACCTGGAGAAGTAAAACACATCTATAAGTGTGTCGGAAATGGAGTGAGTTGAATCGTTTACATTTATTTACGATAATAAAATGTTATGTTGTTATCAGTTGTCAGAAGGGGGTAAAAGGAAGCCAGATAAACATAGTATGACATCTCCTCAATATAATGGGTACTATTCATATATTATCCATAACTAAAACTCAATTACTATCTTTGGTGAGTGGTTCTCGTGAGTGCATTACGCGTATGCCATGGAAACTGATGGCATTTTATGGCAATTATTATTATTATTAATATTATGTTTAGTATGATTATTATGATTATGAATATTATTATTATTAATGCTTACCTTAAGGATGTGGTTGGTTTTCTTAATCTTGATATGAAGAAGCATTCTGACGACGTCCAAGATATCGACGTCATGCAGGATTTCAACACTTTCTTCCATTGCTAAAAAAAAATAATAGCGTGACAAATTGTATGATGATGCTAACGTACAACGGAAATACATTGTCAAACATGCGAGAATGAACAGAGAAATAAGTACAGAAGCAGTAGTATTTGGACTGACCCTGGCCGCTGGCTAGCAAGGATCAAGGAGGAAAATAACAGACATGCCACATGATACGGATTACCTGTATCCGATACGGATTTTGGCTGTTTTTAAGTAATACGGCCGTAGTCCGTTTTGATACGGATTTTAACTAAATTTATGGAGAAATTATTTTTACCCACATTATGCCTTGCATGCGTCACAAAACTATACTGCATAACGGAATAATTGTTTGCTGTTAGTGACTAAGTAAATCGCTTCTAAACGAATGAACTAAACCACCGATTAGTTTATTGTAGCGCGTAACAGATGGCGTGCTGGTAAATTTTAGTTCTCAAAACTGCAGCTGGTGGCTCAACGGGTGGGAACGGGGCGCGTGGCAGGCGCGTGACGATTATAAAAAGCAGTACAGGAAATGGAGCTCGACGCCGAGTTCAATGAAATCGCCTGGATTTCTGATTTCAATATGTTGACGCTTGCCAGTGAAACTTCGATATACGCGCGAACTGGTGAAATAAACTGTCATTATTTGATGACACTGTTGCGGGGCGCAGTTTCAACGTGCTGAAGTGAAGTAAAACTTCGGTAATCTTCCAGTTAACTGGCCCAAATAATAGAAAATACCGTTTTGATATGACCTTAATAACTTAGGCTAAGCCTAAGTCTAAGACCGTCTTAGGCCAGTTAACTGGAATATCTTATTAATTATACGGATTGATACGGATTCTTACCAACTTTTAGGTCAAAAATACGGATTGCCATCCCAAAAATGTGGCAAGACTGCATTCCAAACACATACACTTTAAAAAACGTCGAAAAAACGTGGAAAACCCCGTTTTGAAAAGGCCTTAATAACTTAGGCCAGTTAACTGGAAGATCTGATTAGTGATACGGATTCTTACAGAATATTTTGTCAAAAATACGGATTGCCATCCCAAAAATGTGGCATGTCTGAAATAACAAATGTTGTTCAATAAAAAAAGGAATGAACTTAATATTAATTATTAACATTTTAATTAATTCAAATTGTTGTGAAATGACGGACACTGCTTTATAATATCTTTTTAGTGTTATATACGTTTTAATCAGTGTATATGTTTTATATTAATGTATATATAATTTACATACACATATTTAGTAAATGTTTTAATTTTATATTAATTTATATAATTTACAGAGGTTTAGGACTATACATTTTTTAAACAGTCTTTCAGTTATTTCAAATTGATTTATATAGTTTATATAATTTACATACAAAGGTTTACAAGTGTACATCTTAAACCAAAATTTGATTTGATTTATATTAATTTATATAATTTACATTTATATTTATTAATACATTTAGTGTATATCTTGTACAGCGCATCGATCCGCCATGCGGGAAATAGCGCTATACAAAAACATATGTATTATTATATATATTATATATATTATATATATTATATATATTATATATATTATATATATTATATATATTATATATATTATATATATTATATATATTATATATATTATATATATTATATATATTATATATATTATATATATTATATATATTATATATATTATATATATTATATATATTATATATATTATATATATTATTATAATTTTTACATTATATAATTAACTTATTCATTAGCAACTGCATGTGTCTACTAGCATTCCTGGTACCGACAGATCGTGTTCAATTACCGAAGTCATCTTCAACCAGTTTATATCTGGTCCTCCACCTGTTGAATCCGAGCGTCAGTTCCAGATCGCACGGGTCGTATCGGGCGAACACAGAGAGAGCGTATCGGTAGACGAACAGGTTCGTGTCGACGCAACAACGAAAACTGCCACATGACTCGTCGAAACGGCAGTAGACATTTTGTCCAACTCTGCTCGCGATGTTGAAACATTCTGTCGGGAAAGAACGGAATATGACTCCATTTTACAGGTTGTTTCGGTAATCCTTCACTATAAAACATTATCGTGCGTCAGTGTTTTTGAACATAAGGTGCGAGAATCACACGAGATTAG
>OZ024865.1:4339712-4359712 GCA_964017155.1 Oasisia sp. SBJ-2009 | reverse complement strand
GCGTTTTAGTCAATCATATGAACCATTAATATGCTACACAGTTCATAACCGTTGCCCCGTTGTAGTCCTTCCCCCGTTCAATATTGGTTATTTCCCGCTACTGTCAGATTTAGCAACATAATATAACTCGCTCTATGGTTGAGATGTGTCTTTTAATATGTATGTTGTTTTCTTGATCATGCATGAATCGCGTTTCGGGTGAGCTAGAAAAGGCATTTGATTGGCACGTCGAGCTGGTTAAACTGTTTACCACATGACAGGCCGTACAGTACACTTATAGAAAGATCACATGACTGGCTGAACAGTAGAAGTTTAGAAGGATAACATTACTGGATAAACAGTAGACTTATATAAATGACAGACAAATGATGACAGACAAAACACTTGCATGTCTTACCTTCAGGATGTTCAAGCCGTAGTCTATGCCTCCCTTGACGCACAACTCTGCCCGGAAGAAGTCGAAGTCGTATCCGATGATCCCAATGTGCGCAGTCGCAAATGCAGAATCCAGGATGTCAATATCCAAATGTCCTTTCAGTGGCCCTAAAAAAATACACATATAATATAGTGTGTCACTGACGGTAGTATTTTGTATAAAGTTGTATAATTTAGTTTATATCCTGTCATGTTAAAAATGAACACCGTTTTAGTTTGTTGTATCGTATGAGGCGTATGTTCGACCTCAACAGCCGACACGAGTGAGAGAGCAATTCAAATATCGCCATCGTGAGTCTTGGTTCGCTGGTAAAGTTACGTAACGACACTAACGGCTTTGCTTCCCGTTGGCGAGCGCCCAGTAGACAATGAGCAGGCCTGGTTTTGTGTCGCTGGTGTTTACTTAATTATTTATGGCATGACAACCCTTTACAAAAGTAAATATAATATTAGCCGTAATCTTATACTATTGAATTGTGTCCAATTATGTGTCCGTCTAGATTTGTGTAATGGCAGACATTTACATTTCGAGAGTGTGTGTTCCTGATTTCTCAGGTCTGAAATTCGTGGAATCTTTTCTTGTAGAACCAGATCACTTTCGCTCAAAACGTGACACAGCACAAATGACAACTGTAATATACATAAGTAAACATTTCGTAGTAAAGCTATAAAACAAAATCATAATTATTATACGTAAATGCTTTTTGAGATATACCAACAAACGTGAAGACGTGTTTGGCAAACGATCGTTGCTAGTGATAGTTCACTATTCAATGGGAAATTCGTATAAACATTTAACCTTACTATAATTGATATTTTGTCGTGACATATACTATTGCCACATTCAATAGTTTGGCTGCGGCACCCATAACTGAACATTTTTCTTTGTGCTGATCATCGACAACATTTATATACATAACCTATTCAAGTATGTACATGATATACGTCGCATCATGGCATCATGACATACGTCGATTATGATGCTTTCGGCAAGGAAAACAGCGTGCTTACTTATCTGTATTTCTAGCAGATTTTTGACGATCACTCCCATGGATGCGCCCAGCTTGCTCCCCCCAACGTGCTTCACCCAGTGGATGGACGGGGTTTCAAGCCGGAACTTGAACCCTGTCCATATCCTGGTGAGTGACTTGGCTAAGCTCCGCCTCATACGGCTGTGTTCTTCATTTGTAACATTGTGTGTCCTGAGTGAACAAGTAATGTGAAGACTGGATTGTAAGATATATGTGATATGTATAATAACGTCGTTTATCCGATAAACATTGCAAGAGGACACCAGAGAACAACAATTTAAAAGGTACGAATACACTTTGAGTAAATAGGGTCGGAAAAACTTGTTTGTAGACCGTTGTGTTTCAGAAGTAGAGCTTCGGACTCTCGATTAAGAAAAACAGGACTCGTATTCTGGGCTGCAGGGTAAAACCTTGGGCAAGTGGGATTCATTCTACATTGCTCCTGTTTACTCAGATATATAAATGGTTATTTGGCTATGAAAAGTGTTGGATATTTGTACGAGAAGCCATTGCGCATTAATTACAGCGTGGCTGAATGCTTCCCAGAGAAGTTGAGATGGTGTATGATTGAACGTTTCTGTCATGGAAGTAAAGGGGAAAGAGCAGGAGTCAAGATACCGCGCTATGGACGAACTGACCCTTACTTTTTGTTATCACAGTGTTGTTGTTACTGACCTGGCGTAGACAGGGTCCAGTAGCGTGCGGATGTCTCCCCCGTGGGGGTGTCTCTTGTAGCCGTTGACCGCCGCCAGACGGACATTCTCCACCTGGTCCGTCAACGCCACCGACAGCAACACGTCCGCGATCTGACGAGATACGACACGGCATAAATATGACACACACGGACCTCTGGGTACGTAATCATGACCAAAGCAAATCTTTCCTTATCAGTCATTTTTACGTTTCTGTCCCACAACATGTATTCTGTCCCACGACACGTATTCTGTCCCGCAATACGTATTCTGTCCCGCAATACGTATTCTGTCCCGCAATATGTATTCTGTCCCGCAATATGTATTCTGTCCCGCAATATGTATTCTGTCCCGCAATATGTATTCTGTCCCGCAATATGTATTCTGTCCCGCAATATGTATTCTGTCCCGCAATATGTATTCTGTCCCGCAATATGTATTCTGTCCCGCAATATGTATTCTGTCCCGCAATATGTATTCTGTCCCGCAATATGTATTCTGTCCCGCAATATGTATTCTGTCCCGCAATATGTATTCTGTCCCGCAATATGTATTCTGTCCCGCAATATGTATTCTGTCCCGCAATATGTATTCTGTCCCGCAATATGTATTCTGTCCCGCAATACGTATTCTGTCCCGCAATATGTATTCTGTCCCGCAATATGTATTCTGTCCCGCAATATGTATTCTGTCCCGCAATATGTATTCTGTCCCGCAATATGTATTCTGTCCCGCAATATGTATTCTGTCCCGCAATATGTATTCTGTCCCGCAATATGTATTCTGTCCCGCAATATGTATTCTGTCCCGCAATATGTATTCTGTCCCGCAATATGTATTCTGTCCCGCAATATGTATTCTGTCCCGCAATATGTATTCTGTCCCGCAATATGTATTCTGTCCCGCAATATGTATTCTGTCCCACAACATGTATTCTGTTCCACAGCAAGTATTCTGTCCCACAATACGTATTGTGTACCACAACACGTATTCTATCCCCAGCAAGTATTCTGTCCCGCAATACGTATTCTGTCCCACAACACGTATTGTGTTCCACAGCACGTATTCTGTTCCACAACACGTATTCTGTCCCACAGGACGTATTCTGTTCCACAACACGTATTCTGTCCCACAGCACGTATTCTGTACCACAACACGTATTCTGTTCCACAGCACGTATTCTGTTCCACAACACGTATTCTGTCCCACACGACGTATTCTGTTCCACAACACGTATATTGTCCCACAACACGTATACTGTTCCACAACACGTATTCTGTTCCACAGCACGTATTCTGTTCTACAACACGTATTCTGTCCCATAGCACGTATTCTGTTCCACAACACGTATTCTGTTCCACAACACGTATTCTGTTCCACAGCACGTATTCTGTTCCACAACACGTATTCTGTCCCACACGACGTATTCTGTTCCACAGCACGTATTCTGTCCCACAGCACGTATACTGTTCCACAACACGTATTCTGTTCCACAGCACGTATTCTGTTCTACAACACGTATTCGGTCCCACAGCACGTATTCTGTTCCACAACACGTATTCTGTTCCACAGCACGTATTCTGTTCCACAACACGTATTCTGTCCCACAGCACGTATTCTGTTCCACAACACGTATTCTGTTCCACATCACGTATTCTGTTCCACAACACGTATTCGGTCCCACAGCACGTGTTCTTTCCACAACACGTATTCTGTTCCACAGCACGTATTCTGTTCCACAACACGTATTCGGTCCCACAGCACGTATTCTGTCCCACAACACGTATT
The DNA here is from genome assembly GCA_964017155.1 of Oasisia sp. SBJ-2009. Lineage (NCBI taxonomy): Eukaryota > Metazoa > Annelida > Polychaeta > Sabellida > Siboglinidae > Oasisia > Oasisia sp. SBJ-2009. Next base: position 4,355,766 of record OZ024865.1, on the reverse strand, counting down.
CTGTCCCACAACACGTATTATGTCCCACAACATGTATTCTGTCTCAAACCACGTATTCTGTCCCACAACACGTATTCTGTCCCACAACACGTATTCTGTCCCACAACATGTATTCTGTCTCAAACCACGTATTCTGTTGCACAACACGTATTCTCTCCCACAACACGTATTATGTCCCACAATACATAGTCTGTCTCACAACACGTATTCTCTCCCACAACACGTATTCTGTCCCACAACATGTATTCTGTCCCACAATACGTATTCTGTTGCACAACACGTATTCTCTCCCACAACACGTATTATGTCCCACAATACATAGTCTGTCTCACAACACGTATTCTCTCCCACAACACGTATTCTGTCCCACAACATGTATTCTGTCTCAAACCACGTATTCTGTCTCACAACACGTATTCTGTTGCACAACACGTATTCTCTCCCACAACACGTATTATGTCCCACAATACATAGTCTGTCTCACAACACGTATTCTCTCCCACAACACGTATTCTGTCCCACAACATGTATTCTGTCTCAAACCACGTATTCTGTTGCACAACACGTATTCTCTCCCACAACACGTATTATGTCCCACAATACATAGTCTGTCTCACAACACGTATTCTCTCCCACAACACGTATTCTGTCTCACAACACGTATTCTGTCTCACAACACGTATTCTGTCTCACAACACGTATTCTGTCTCACAACACGTATTCTCTCCCACAACACGTATTATGTCCCACAATACATAGTCTGTCTCACAACACGTATTCTCTCCCACAACACGTATTCTGTCTCACAACACGTATTCTGTCTCACAACACGTATTCTGTCTCACAACACGTATTCTGTCTCACAACACGTATTCTCTCCCACAACACGTATTATGTCCCACAATACATAGTCTGTCTCACAACACGTATTCTCTCCCACAACACGTATTCTGTCTCACAACACGTATTCTGTCCCACAATACGTATTATGTCCCACAACCCGTGATAAGAAATGCATATGGTATTATTATTGTTATAACTATCATTATCATAATCACAGAACTGTCGTCGTCGTGGTTATCATTTATGTTTATTATTGTCGTTCATTGTCTCCTACTTCTTCTATTTATTATTATTATTGATGCACCACGTTATGATTATTGTTATTATTATTAAATTATTATATTATTACAAATACTATTGACCTCACAATACCTATCATTAGTAAAACTATGTCAGTGTGTGTTGAAGTATATAGTCAGATGTAGGACTTTCACTCTCTATCGTAACATAATCATTATCCAGTAGGGCGCTATCTTGTATCATATCAACAAGAATCTCAAGGGGCCATTTTTTAACTATGACAAATAACCATTGACAGAAATATTGTTCTCGGTCAAGGAAGAGACACGGACTAGAGGACATGGAGTTACATTTGCAAAGAAGCAGTGTAGACTAGATATTAGAAAATATCCATTTTCACAAAGAACAAAAAACGAATGGAACATATTATCAGCTGATTGTGTAGGTGCTAGTAGTGTCAACACATTTTAAAATAAAATAGACATATACCTAAGACGGGCGGGGTATACTTAGATAGATAGGTTGGACTCTCGATAAGGCAAAAGGCTTCCTTGTCCCACTGCCATTTAGAGTTGAATATCTAGGTGGCAATCTTGTTAAATCTTCTTAAATCTTGCTAAACTATACCAACTGTTTCAGATTAAGCTGTAGAACCCACGTGTTGGTGCCGGTACTTGGCGAGGGCGTCCACGGCACTAGAGCGCAGTGTGATGTCAGAATCGGAGTCGTTGACATACGACATTAGATGGCCGAGGGACGAGTCACTGACGGCGTTACCGAGGGCGTGGATGTGTAGGGTCTTCCAGTTCAGGTGGTCGTACAGGTCCTGCTCCGTCAGCAGCGTTCGCGAATTGCCTCCCACGAATGGGTCTGAAAATAAAGCAGCACAGTTGTGACATTTCAGGTCTTTCTCGGTTAGCAAAGATCGCGAATTGCGGCTGACGAATGGGTCTGAAAAATGAAGCGGCACAGTTGTGACATTTCTTGTAAACAACAATATTACACGGCTTTGATTTGACATTTGGGTAATGCCGCGTAATGGTGATTAATGATATTTAAATATAGTATGAAATAAAAATAGCATGTTACTTCGTGATGCAAATATACCATACATATACAGAAATATGGTTTGTCGGTTAGACAGTTTGCTAACTACGAATATAAACACCCCTGTCCCTGTTGAAAAGTGTTCAGTATTTTTGTTACTCGGGTATGTGCGCAATATATCAAAGAAGTAAAACAGGTAAGTTGTTATACAGCGCATTGTCCAGTCCTCAGGATTGCTCAAAGCGCTTTACACCTTAGTTTCCTCAATCAAACACCGTCTCAACGTCTCTGGAAAGCATCCAGCCATATTCTACAAATATCGCGCGAAGGCTGCTGACACACATATCCACCATTGTCTATAGCCAGATACTTATTTATACAGCTGAGGAACTGGAGCAATGTAGAGTGTAAAACTCCTTACGTAAAAATAGCAATGTCTTTAATTGCATCTTGAATTGCGGGAGATATAAATAGTAGAAATACCCCATTCATGACCATGTTTTGATGAACACAAACCGTGGACACCGAGGCGATCTTCAAGTCTTTTCACGACGCTGTTCGCCCAGTCTGGTCGAGAATGCTTCACTCGTTTGGCGACAGATGCCAGCACTAGTGTAACTCGGTCGTTCACTTGTTGAGTTTCCTCTGCGTCTGTTGACGGAAATTTGTAAATAAAATGTTTTGTTGTTGTTGAAAAATAAATTTCAATTCAAGCTTATACAATATTTGTAACATTAAATATGTAATGTATTACAACTATTAGGTGACAAGGTAGGCGGACAGCTTGTCCTAAATTTAAAATAAAATTGCAGTAACAATTACAATTTATGAATATCAACTATTTATCAACTATTTTATTATTTATTTATTTATTTTTAAATTGTAATATAGATAACTGTTAGTTATCAGTTTTAGTATTTTAGTAGTAATAAGATTAATATTATTTATTTATATTCAATTTATTTACTGATATATTTATTTTAGAACTACGTCTCTAATTTGAATTTTAAGGTAATCTGTATATTCATGTAAAGTGTAATGCGCATGTGAATGATTTTATTTCTAGAGATATGGCGTAGACAAATACTGTTATTTATTATTATTATTTCAATATATTGCGTTGTCATAATGTAATGTTACGTTGATAGAGACATGTAGGTTTATGTGTATATAACATTGATATGTAAAGTATTCACAGCGTATTATTATCACCCGCAGCGATAATACAATATGGTCTTAGGAAACATGTATATATGTAAAGTACCTTCAAATTTATACGGACGATGGAATGCCACATCCTCCAGCGTAGACAATACAATCTGCAAGAAGAAACTACAATATATACGATGCTGATAATAAAACTGCTTTAATAAACATTATCAAATCGCCAGTAATTCCCGTGGGATTAGCATAATCTGAAAACAATGCCTGTTATCATGTTGGTAATTTAAATAAATAGTTGTGTGTTACTTGAAATGATTAACGTATAGTACAAGTAAAGGTACGTTATAATATAGCGCAGCATCCAATCATCAGAACTGCTCAAGACTCTTTACACTTGATCCCTGACAGACCTGTTTTATCGAACACCATCTCCACATATTTGGGAAGCATACAACCACGCTGCAATTAATGTGCCAAGATTATTCGCACACAAATATGCATCTATGCACATAGCCAGGTACTCATTTAGACGACCATCGTACCTCGGGGACTTCCGGCGACAAGTCGATCAGTTGGAACAACGCTCTCATCAACAGTTCTGACTCCGGATGTTGCGCGAGGAAGATGCGCGTCATCATGACCTTGTAGCATCCGCCCGTGCGCGCTGTGCCCAGTACGTCGACTATGGTTTGACGGATGACATTCGGTTGAGACTCGCGAAGGTTGTCTTTCGTCAACGTGTCGATGTCCTTCTCACTCAGGCGTTTTATCAGCGTAACAAGGTTTCGGAAGCAAGGGAGGCCAGTGTGAACATCTAAAATGATAATGATGCTGATGTTTTGTTATAGCAACTATGATACAACAATTGCAATTAGGTAATTAAAGACAGAATAGTAGTATTTTTAATAAAGCGACGTATAACCAGATTATATTTTATAATTTTATTCAGAAGCGCATAGTTTGTACATTATAAATTATGTTTACACTGTAGAATAATTGTTATACAAACAAAACAAATAAATAAGTAATTCTTCTATTAATGTGCAAACTAAATTTTTCCGCCGTAAATGAATACCTAACGTGTAATAACAAATTAATGTTAAATTAGATTTGATCGAATCACAGAGTTGACACAAAATTGCAAATTGGTCCAAACAAAACAATGAGAAAGACTTGCCTTTTGCTCTTGCTTTTACGATACAACTTAGATTTCCTTTGAACTCGTCTTCGATGTCGACTAGTTTCAATGGTAAAGACGGTATCTACAACGATTATCCAGTTTATAAATATGTATTATATATAAATGTAAATATATACACACACAATATATATATATATATATATATATATATATATATATATATATATATATATATATTAAATATAATATTATATCCATAACATGACGAAACACTCGTTGTTGATAAATCGACCAATATTTCTATATATTTTACTCATGTTTCCGCCAACACATCATCTGCTTTACATAATGTACAACGACATTCGAAGTTGCTCTTACATGGAACCGGAGGCAACAGTAATGAACTTAGTAGAAACTTATTGATCATCTTTTATATACTAAAGACGGGCCAAACTGAGTAAGATAAATAGCGTGCGATGCCGTGATTAAAGTGCACGTGTAGTATAAGGCCATGCACACAGACCGGCTCCACTTTCAGACTGCTGTTGGTCATCCCGGTTGTAGAGAGTTCCACCGCATCTTCCGCATCAGCCTCCTGCATATGCTCAGCGGTGACAAATGTCAACACGCCGGTGGATGTACCACCCATCTTCGGCAAATCTGAAAGTGATACGAAGGACTTGTATTTGCTGGTAACGTCATCTGATATCATCATATCATCCAAACGCACACATGCCCGTGTTTCTACATACGCACATCCACACATGCTACCTTTATTCACTCGTGTGGACTAAATCTTACGTCAATATACATACACGCACGCACACACCCACGCCCACGCCCACGCCCACGCCCACGCCCACGCCCACGCCCACGCCCACGCCCACGCCCACGCCCACGCCCACGCCCACGCCCACGTCCACGCCCACACCCACACCCACACCTACAACCACACCCACACCACACCCACACCCATACTCACACCCACACCCACACCCAAGCTTATGCGATCACATACAGAGATACATGAACGCACGCACGCACGCACGCGCACACGCACGCACGCACGCACAAACACACATATATATATCTACACACAGACACACACACATTCACGCACGCACGCACACACGCAAACAAACAAACACACACACACACACACACACACACACACACATACACACACACAAACACACACACACACACACACACACACACACACACACACACACACACACACACACACACACACACACACACACACACACACCATGGATACAGTAATGTAGATAGGATCCCATATGTGCGATGTCACGTAATTAGTGTCACAAGACTAAAACATTTTAACATTTAGATATGTTTACCTAGCTGAGAGTTCCCAGTATCCATTTCTTCACGTACTTCCGGAACAATCGTTCGATAACTAAAAAAATTGTTGCCATATATGAGCCACACAAAATACTCTATAAAAGAATGATCACCTATGTGCAATATCTCAGGGAGTGTGAGAAATGCGTGTTGCAAATTTATTTATTTCTTCAGCTCATGTATTATAAACACGACGAGGTGTATGCATTTGTTTACACAAACGACAAATATATATGTATATCACGTATCTTTTTGAGAGCATAAATTCATTATATATTAGCAACAGTTAGAATTATCAACTTTTCAAATGAATTAAATTTTTGAATTTATATCAACACCACATATCTTTACATAGTACATTCAGGGGTGTTTACAGGTAAAAGTAAACATAGCCTACCAATGTAAAAGTTGCATTACAACATAATGGACCTATGTGCTACAACAGATCAGCAGATTAAAAGTACACATTGCGATAATAACACAACGGTCAAACTGATGTAAACAATTGAGTGAAACTCCTGCTTAAAATAAGTGTTAATGTATCTCCTAAACTGTCTAGAATCACATTGTGTTTTGAGATGTAATGCCTGGAGCGAGTTTCGATACATATGAATTTGTGTAAGATAACTTGGTACCTTGGCGCTATTTCTCTTGGCGAATGAAATGATTCTTCTACAAAGATTTGACGCGGTATCCCTATGTTGGTGTTAAGATGCACGATCTGTAATATGAACATTAGCACACACATGCTTTCAAAGAGGATCTTGTCAAACGATTAATTTATGTATTTAAAATATTACTCTGATAATTAATATAATATAAATAATATATAATTTTGTATCATATGAAATATGTTTTAATGTTTTAGTAATGATATGCACAATAATATAATAAACAAAATTATAATGTGTTATAAATTATATAATGTGTTGAATTATTAATGTTCTAATCGTCTTAGTCAAAGGCAAACTGTATATATAAGACATTTAATATAACATGTATTTACATATGTATTATGTAATGTTTTATGTTGTAATGATATTTATTATAATGTCTTAAATTATCCTTATGCGAATTATGATTTGTGTAATCAGTTTATTTTCTCCTTGTCAAGACAAATTATTTATTATATTCCAGTCTGATTCTTGCCACGATATTTCGCCTACCTTAACTTGATGCTGTTGTGCGTTTTCCAGTGCCTTTGTCTGTCGAGTCTTCGTGAAGACAGCCTCGTCCGCCGTCGATCTAGCCTCATACTCAGCTAAATGGATTCCTGCAATACAGCATAAACTGCATTAAACATGTGACACTGCAAGGTTTTTGTACAGAACAAGTGAAGATATGTACAAATATGTGGTAATCACGTTATTTGTTGCCGTATATTTTGACGGGAGATAACTACGTTGTTGCGCTTACATTTTTCCGGTCGTTATAAACTTTCCGATTGACATTTCTGCGCATGCGCGATAAATGTAAAATCATCAATGTGCAGCGAAACTACAAAGTATTTTTGGTATAAATGCCACGAGCTATTCGGTAACCCTCCTGTGATGACTACTGTGAAAAGTTGCTTAAAATGGCGTTCAATATAATACAATAGTACATTTGTTTAAATCATTGTCACGGATTATGGCGCTCTACAGTCACGTGATAATATTTACGCTTGAATTGAAATTTATTTTTCAACAACAACAATTACTACATTATACAGACAACGCATACAATACCATTTGTTGAAAAAAGGGTAAAAGAAGTACAATACTTATCATGTTTAACCTTATAATTGCTTAATTACATATATAAAGCATATGAACAGCGCAATAGAATGTGCGACAACATTATTTACAATTACATGTATAACCATACGACCTTTAATCGAAAAATTAAAATATACTATCAAAACATATTTCAAAACTTGTTTGCCTCGTGTTAATTTGCGACAACTAAATTTGCTGATATGTTATATACATCTTAACGAACAAACCCTAGTATTTATACCATAAATGCCTTGTCATTTCGCTGCACATTGATGATTTTACATTTATCGCGCATGCGCAGAAACGTCTATCGGAACGTTTATAAATCCGAACAAATGTAAGCGCTTCAAGGTTATTTGTTGCCGTTTATTGTGACAGGAGATAAGCACGTTCAACCCAGGCGAATTACTTGAGTAGACGATACGATCTCAGAAACCTCAGAACCTGCTAAAAACGTTCTGTATTTACTACTGGCTGCCGGTACCGGGGATCGAACCCGTGCCAGGGGCGCAAGAGGCGGATGTGGTAACAACTACTCCATCGCTCTCCACATGCACTTATTCACGTTTGAATGTGCACTTCGGTATGTGCACTTCGGTAATTTTTGTGTGAATGGGAATTGCCGAAGTTGACACACCATGTAAATAATAATAATAATAATAATAATAATAATAATAATAATAATAATAATAATAATAATAATAATAATAATAATAATAATAATAATAATAATAATAATAATAATAATAATCATAATCATAATCATAATCATAATCATAATCATAATCATAATCATAATCATAATCATAATCATAATCATAATCATAATCATAATCATAATCATAATCATAATCATAATCATAATCATAATCATAATCATAATCATAATCATAACCATAACCATAACCATAACCATAACCATAACCATAACCATAACCATAACCATAACCATAACCATAACCATAACCATAACCATAACCATAACCATAATCATAATAATCATAATAATCATAATAATCATAATAATCATAATAATCATAATAATCATAATAATCATAATAATCATAATAATCATAATCATCATAATCATCATAATCATCATAATAATCATAATAATCATAATAATCATAATAATCATAATAATCATAATAATCATAATAATCATAATAATACAAATTAATTGTATAGCGCCCAAATCAATAGTATTGTTCTCATAAATGTATAAATAGTAGCTAAAATCGGATGATAAATTACTAATAAAATAGATATATGTATATAACGATAATAAATTATTATTAATATAATGTTTTTGTTTGTTTAATCATTATACTTTTTTATTTTACCATACTGAGGTATAATAAGTAATGTAACCACTGGGTTATACTAATTGCGTAATAATTGTGTGATATAAATTGTATAACTTCTGAGTAACTGCGTGCAATTAAAGTCCACATGATCACGTCACAGAAGCGCTAATCTACAAACACGCAATCTAGTGACCACTAACCTTCGTGTCCTGTCTCGTTCACATGATATGCCCAGTTCGTCGCATGCGCCCTCTGCGAATCAGTCATGATGAGTTTGGACGAGAGGGTTCCGAGGAGGATCTTTTTGATGGACACCGAGACTGGATCCTCGTCCTGTTGGTAGTACACGCGGCGGATCTCTCCGTCCCCGGAGATGTCAAAGGCCATGCTGGAGATACAAGTCACCTTTGTATGTTACTTTGGTTATATGTGTCTGTGTGGGGGGTAGGGGTGGGGGTTCGTGTGTGTGTGTGTGTGTGTGTGTGTGTGTGTGTGTGTGTGTGTGTGTGTGTGTGTGAGTGTGTGTGTGAGTGTGTGTGTGTGTGTGTGTGTGAGTGTGTGTGTGTGTGTGCGTGCGTGCGTGCGTGCGTGTGTGTGTGTGTGTGTGTGTGAGTATGTGTGTGAGTGTGTGTGTGTGTGCGTGTGTGTGTGTGTGTGAGTGTGTGTATGTGTGTGAGAGAGAGTGTGTGTGAGTGTGTGTACATATGTGTGTACGTGCATGCGTTCGTGCGTCTGTTTGTGTGTGTGTATGTGAGTGTGTGTGTGTGTGTATGTGTGTGTGTGTGAGAGAGAGTGTGTGTGAGTGTGTGTGTATATATATGTGTGTACGTGCGTGCGTGCGTGCGTGCGTATGTTTGTATGTGTGTGTGTATGTGTGTGTGTGTGTGTGTGTGTGTGTGTGTGTGTGTGTGTGTGTGTGTGTGAGAGAGAGAGAGAGAGAGAGGCACGCGAGAGTATACGCGCTACGAGTGACTGTGCGTACACGCGCGCTTGTATTTCAATAACATTCTTATAGCTAATATTTGTGATGCATATAGCATATCAATAGGCGCATCAGAAAATACGTGGCATTAAATCGATAATATAATCGACACCATGTAACCTGAAGAATATGCCTGGTCTGCCTCGCATCTTACATTACTTACCTCTTTGTCAAGTTGACATCCGACATATCCGGTTCATATTCTGTAATGTCAAAACCAGACGTGTCATATGGCAACGCTTAAAGTGGCACGTACTACAAATAACTATTAGACAAAACAACATATATATATATATATATATATATATATATATATATATATATATATATATATATATATATATATATATATATATAATATATATATATATATATATATATATATATATATATATAATATATATATATCAAATATAATGAACCATGTTGTGTCAAGCATGCTGTAGCAGAACCCTTAAGTTAAACAAATTGTACAACGACGACAAATGAAAGAAAGAGCAAAACGAAGAACGCGACTTATTTCTAACTCTAAGGGTTATTTCTAACTAGTTCTGCTATCTTGGCACTAATGCTACAAGTGCACATAAAACACAGTACCCGGCTTACCGGCGTGCATCCACATTTACTGACACTGGTTAATTGCAGCACCAAACAGATTGGTTCGAAACGTGAGTATCAAAATACCACTCCTTCTTAGTAGTAATATCGCTATTTTCCGATTTGCTATGTACACAAATTACATGAAAACATGGCAGGTTTACCATACCTGCCCCATCCTGGGTGACAAGGACTCTGTATGTTTTGACCTTCAGTTTACATCTTTGAGACTGGCTGTTTTGCCTCACCGGTACGATGCCAATCTGGAAAGTTAACATAGCAACGGTTATACAGCATTTATTTGCATGGAGATTATTGCCTTGATTTACGCTTAGTGCACAAATAATTATAATAAACAACTCGCATTGTATTTGTCTACTGTAAAATGTTAACACTTCTTTATACGCAGAATAGTCGTAAATATTACTGTGAAATGTACACATATTTGTAATTTCCAACAAATGTTGGATATAATTAAAAATTACGGGAATAAGTTGACATATTTAACACCAATAATAGACGTAGTTGCTACAATTGAGGGTAGCTGATAAAAAACATAAATACAATTAATATGTTCATTATATATGTATATATATATATATATATATATATATATATATATATATATATATATATATATATATATATATATATATATGTATATATATATATATGTATATATATATGTATATATATATACATATGTATATACATATACATATATATATATATATATATATATATATATATATATATATATATATACATATACATATACATATACATATACATCATCTACAAAATTGCGTATTACTGTATACTACATAACGCCACAATAAAGTGCATTGAATACCAACCTCCGCTGTTACTTTGATCTGAGCCACGTCTTTGATGTCCGTGACTCCTTCATACTTGTACATATATTCGGAATCTGGTTGAAACCAAACTGTGCGCTTTGTCTTAGAGCAATCAACGTTGTCCTGAAGAAAAAAAACGAAACACAAAGGCACCCAGATTATGGCACCCTTCATGGTTCCGAGGACCGCGCTTGTGACAATGCCGCGCTAGTTCGTTAGATGCAGTTCACGCGTGGCTGCACATTGTACGGTTCACTGAGTATGTATTATTATCACACATAGAGTTTCGCGTCGCTGTTGCCTATGCATACACACATACATGGTAGGCGGATCGGACCGTCCATTAAGTGGGCGTGGCTGCGGTCAATCAACTATTGCACCTTCCGACATCGCGATGTTGACATTGAGTATTACAAAATGCGCTGCGATGAATGCCATTGCATGATCAGTCACATCTGACAATGCGCTGTGTTTAGAGGGAGAAGTATGTTTGTTTTTCTATCGGAAATTAGCCAGCGCGACGTCTAGCGTTAAACACACGTTGTGTCTCTAATAATAATAATAATAATAAATGTTATTTAATATAGCGCCACATCCAAATTAAAATTGTTATTGGCGCATTGCATACATTAAAATCCTAAAATACAAATACACACAAGAAGAAAAACACATAAATATACTAGTGACATATATAAACAATTACACAAAATAAAAAATATCAATATAAATAAAATAACACGAATTATTTAAGCTAAATAAATGTATATATGTATAATAAAATAGAAATAGGTTAAATAAAATATCGATAAAAGTACACAGACATTAAACTAAGCCGTGAGAGCAGTCAGAAGAAATATATCTTTAGGCGTGCCTCGAAGGGGCTCAACAGGCAGACGTCTTAATGTTATTAAGTAGAGGGTCCCTAAATGTCTCTGCTGCGACCACAAATGAGTTATTTCCAGTTTTCACGTGTCCGCACAACCGTCAGTAGGTTAGTGTTCGCAGAACGCATTGCCCTCGCAGGTTTGTGCGGACACACAAGGTCTGATAGGTATTTTGGGGCATCGCCGTGCACAGCTTTGTATGTAAATACAAGAAGTTTAACCTCGATCCTCTGTGATACAGGTATTAATTGCACTCAGTACACCAACAAACACTAGCAACTCAAATAAGCATATCCGTGAGTGCACGGCACACATGTAACTGATCTTGTCCAGCGAAATGATATTTCAATTGTGTGAGGTATTTGTACTAGAAATACGACACCTGCGTGGCTGCCGTGTCTTTGTACAGGTAAATACGGACACTAAACAACTAACTGGCATTTATTTACTTAATAAGGCCTTTCATATTTATATTTTGTCATATGCATTTCCCGAAACGCTGCGGAATTACACCAGCCAATAACAACTGGAATAGTTCGTTGTCAAAAATGATTGCATTCGGTATTTTGTGCCGATATCAACACAAACGGAAGATTAGACGCTCAATTAGACAACTGCATTTCATGTTTATTACGAATTTAGACCATTAGGTTTTGTGGGTATCACGAATGTGCGAACTACTAGGGTTATATAATTATTTCATCATTGCTATTATTAGACAACGATTAACAATCACCAATACGTGGGGAGCGGTTCAATTCACCTACCGCCGTATCGAAACTTAGGCATTTTCGTTCCCCACATTTGCATGTGTCTTTCGGAAGATACACTAAAAGCCGGTGGTCCCTTCTATCTGGTGTCTACGCCAGGAGAAGTAAAAAATGTGTAACATGTAATGGACTAATTCTAGAGGAAAACTCCTGCGTTAGCCCAAGTTTGGGCTGTTTGGAGATGAAACCACCTAAGAACCTAAGAAAACAACGAAACTAATATGGTATTATAACGCCTCCCAGATTGTTACGGAGGATAAACTACATTTGTATATGCACAATGTACGTCGTTACTCAAGTGTGGGTTAGGATGAGTAAACAGGCGAAGTGATGGAAGTCGATATGTCCAGCACACTGTGTGTGTGCTGTGAACATACATCAAGTATTTAACCTGGCAATACAAGTGCAATAAAGAAAATACAGGATCATGTTCGAAGCAAATTGACTCGTTTCTCTTCGCTAAAAATGGTTACGACTGCCAAAGAGAAATCTGACCCACCACAGAGTGTACACAAGCTCATGTGTACACGGGCTTGTGTCAATTATGTATTAGCAATATATGCAATGTGTCGGGACGACTGCTTTTACTCATTTCTTCAGTGTGGCTGGAAACGATCCCAACCCAATGATCATACGTCACAGTTGTAACTGTTATACATTATAAGGCAGGTTGTCCTGATTATGTATACCGCTTTATGCAGCCTTTCAACATCGATATGCCATTTATATTACGTTCAGAATGTTATCATCAATTTCGCTAAATCTAACACCACGCTTCAAACACTGACTGCGGATCCCAGACGCCCCAATTTGAAAACACCTTCACCTTTAGCTTATCTCATAAGTTGTATGAACCATTTGGGGGACCGCTGAAGACTTCTTGGGTCCTGTTCAATCCTCCTGGCCCTGTTCTGCAGAATCGTCGGGAGTTGGTAAACTTCAGCCATGTCCATTATTTGATGTTGTCTTCACGGCTGTTCTGATGTCTGTTCATCTCCCTCCTGCAAGAAGGGCTTTGCAAAGCTAGGTGATCTTGACATTTCTTTTTCAGGCCTTATAAACGCCCGATTGACGTTTCTGCGCAAGCGTGATAAATGTAAAATCACCAACGTGCAGCGACAGAACAAAGCATTTATGGTATAAATACTACGGGTTGTTCGTTAGAATGTATATACCCTCTCAGCAAAGTTATTTGTCGCAAATTAACACGAGGCGAACAAGTGTCGAGGCATGTTTTGATATCACGCGTAAATCACGCGATTACAGAGCGCCAAAATCCGCGACAGTGAATTAAACAAACGTAATATTTTATTGTATTGAACGACATTTTAAGCAAATATTCACAGTAATCATCACAGGAGAGTTAACGAACAGCCCGTGTCATTTATGCCGAAAATGCTTTATCGCTTGGCTGCAAATTGATGATTTTACATTTATCGGGCATGCGCAGAAACGTCAATCGGAAAGTTTATAACGATCGGAAAAATGTAAGCGCGACAACGTGACCGTAATACTCCCGATTGCACTTCTTGACCGCCATAGGAGGTATTCGTATAGTTCGATAATGTGTTTGACCTTGTTGAGAACGTATTCGTTAGTATTACAATCGTTGAACGATAAGCGCGCATTCTTCCGAATTCACTTCAATTTATGTGATCGCATCGTCCTATGAAGATCATTTGTAAGGGTTTGTGTTTCTCTGGCATATAAAACGATTAATACAACACAGGTATACATCACCTTTTTAAACGTAAGTTGTGCAATATGCGTCTGGTCTAGGCAAAGGCAACATTACTTAAGCTAAATATGACCAAGACACGTCCAAGGCCATTGCACATTTATTGTATGTTGTGAATATGTTGCTTATGGTTTTCCAGCTCGTCAAAATGCGCCACTTTTTCTTATTGCATTTCGTTGCAATTTGTTTATTTTCCAGACAAAAATGCAGTCGTTTTCATTTCATCTCGAGATATCGGACTAATTATCCAGAAACAAATATCATGTTTATTTCACTCACAAAATAGTGACTGCACGTTCGCAATTTGCCATATATATATATATATATATATATATATATATATATATATATATATATATATATATATATATATATAGTGTGCGGCAAAACATAGTTTCCCACATAAGCCTTTATGATTTCGTAAAGGCTGGGCCTTTCGAACGCACCTGACAAGTAATTGGCAGGCTTTGAATGAACTATTTTAGTTTTAAATATATCTTTGGCCGTGAATATTAATTGGGGTGATCAGTGTTAATTATCGCCAACCTTTATCAATCAGTACAAATACATCACAGCACTTTTGCCAGCAAACGGATTTATATTATGTAAATGGTGTATTATCTTGGGTTATAAAATGTTCGTACCTATTTAACATACACAATCAAGCTGACGTATATTAAGTATGTTAACCAATCACTACTAAAGTGTGCTTATGTTTACATTATTATATCAGCAATATTTCTGTGCAATCAGTTTTGGAAGCACTAACATACCGGGTCGTGTTTTCTGGGTGCAATACATGAAAGAACATTTAGTTCGTGATTATTGATTATAGATCATATAACAATGAATATATTTACCACGTAAATATTAACTGGATACACACACATACAAAATAGCACAATAATAAGGAAATGAATTACTGGTGAGTAGACAAATATACCCATAACACATAACGTACATGTTTAAATCGGCAATTTGGATCATGTTACTAATCTTGCATTCGTTTACTAAGAAACAAATATGTACATTTATTTTAAACTGAATGCTTCGTGTCCCTCGAATTTACATACATTGCTGTGTTAGATAACTACTTATTTTGCTATGAATTGCGAACTCAACGGGATATGTATGTCCGTCATTGCTTTGATGTTCGTCCAACAACCATGAAATATACTTTGAACTTGTAACATATATGCTACCCCGGGCAGTCACATGAAACATATGTGAAAGCTTGCCAAAACGTGTGGTTATAAATACCATTTCGATTGTAATTTAGGCAGGTGACGCTTATTTCTGAATAATTTTATTTCATTATTGTTATTAAAAAAGCAATACCAAAACAAGGTTGTTGACTAC
>OZ024865.1:4332212-4334712 GCA_964017155.1 Oasisia sp. SBJ-2009 | reverse complement strand
GAAACGGTTTCATGGCTATGTAGCAGTATCGGGGATAGGCGTGTTGCTTGGTCTATATGAATATCCTATTTAATTGATTGAACCTCTGTATCATATTTCAATCGGCATATCATTTACCACCTCTCTGGGTTAGCATTTCCCTGATGTAGCAAATTTGCTTATTGATGTGTCTTTACAGTATATAACCGCTCCGTTCACAATAACACCACCGACGCTATATGTCTACATGAATCAGACGAATGGGATTGTTCTGATATTTCTGGTTATTTGCTAGACAGTATGGTACTGTGTGTGATTTAAATTGAATCGACAAATCAAACTTACGTCGACGCTAAATTCTCTGTAGACATCTGAGAATCTCTGGCAGTATTCGTAGCCGTAGCCCATTGCGTAGCCGTCGTTGCCGCAAGGAATTGTTACTTCCGCCAATTTGTAAAAATTGCAGCTTCCTTTCTCCGCCAACGTAGTCAGTCCTGTAATTCGCGATGTAAGATTTGGTGGTCGTAACCAATAAATGGATATTGATATGTGTATGTTATTAGGATATAGTATATATTATAGAGTAAACCGACGATATTAAAGTGAAGGGTGTGTGGAAGATATCACCATAAACAATTACTCGGACATATGTTGAGCAGGATATAGAATGGATAGAATGTACAGAATGGAGGGAAGCAGGGAAGGATGGAGGGGGAAGAAGATACGAAGCGAGAGAGGGAGTGAGTGAGGGAGGGAGGGAGGGAGGGAGGGAGGAAGGAAGGGATGGAGGGATGGAAGGAGGGAGGAAGTGAGGGAGGGAGGGAGGGAAGGAGGGCGGGAAGGAAGGAGGGAGAGACAGGCGGAAGAAGGGACTGAGGGAGGGAGGGACGGAGAGAGGGAGGGAGGAACAGAGGCAGGGTGAGAGGAAGAAAATGACGAAGGGATGAATCAGACGGACAGAGGGAGAGGAGAGAAGGAGGGACACAGGGACGAGGGAACGGAGTGAGATATACAAACAAAAGGGTGACATATAAATTTGTATATATAATAAACACCTACTTACCATCTGCCTCCCAAAAATACACTTTCTTCGCCCGTCTGCTATGGTCCGATATCTGGTGCATCTTGCTGCCGTCCCACAATCCAACGGAACCTTCACTTCCGTCCACCAGCGGCACATCCATCATGGCTATCCCGCTCTTTCCGGTCAACTCAGCCACCGACGCAACGGTCACAGGCTCTCCGTACTTCTCCGTGAGATATCGCCTCAACTCACCCAGCTGGTATATATACACCTTCGTATTGCGGCCAATGATGGAGTTGGTTGAGTGTGATTTCGGGATGTTGTGTCCGTACATCTTGTTGAGGGCGAATGACAGGCGGACGGCGTCAGTGGTCGCCTGCCGAGTGTCAACTCTACGGTTCCCGGCTATCTCCTTCGTCAAGTCAGGCTCGCTGTACGCGCCTGCGTGGCCGCTATCGCCAGGATAGGCGGCCGTCAAAGTCGAGTAGTCGGGGAGAAAGAGTGACCCGTATATGGAATCTTGGATATCTGAAGATATACCGTTCTTTATATATATATATATATATATATATATATATATATAAATATTAACTTATCATCCATATATACATATATATGCATTAATAATAATTTATTATCCAGTTTCAGCTACTTTTTGTACATTATGTAAAGCGACTGAGAGCAATACCATTGATTCGGGCGCTATACAAATAAATAATAGTATTATTATACATAATTATATGTATACAAATGTGCTATCAATGTCATTGTGCCAAACAGTTATTATGCAATTGAAGTAGTTACTCAACCTAACGATTTATGGAAATGCAGCTAGGTTACCTCTTGGTATTTGCATTGTTTTGTAGAAGACGCTAACAGCATTTTCTGCTTCTGCTTCAAACATTTCGTCGTAATCTTCCTTTTCGTAGAAGGCAGCGGACTTCCTTCTAATGCGTTCACACGCTCGCTTTATTTCCGACGCCAACAACTCTTCGCTACCAGAGAGCTGCTTGAATATACTAGCTCGCTTCTCCCAAGACAACTCTTTCAATCCGTCGCCGTAATAACTCTCAAATACCTCACTCAGTTTCAAAGCAGAGTCATATTTCACAATATCCGGAAGACTTGCTCCGAGCACAAAACCGTCAATGTCACCCAACAACTCAGGTCGCGTCACGTGACGTCCCGGCGTTATCCCTTCCCTTAACACGTATTCTGGAGGGCAGCTCGAGCGATCCCACTCCCCGGAAGCTCCTATCTGGATCGCTGCGTTTCTCAATCGTTTCTGACGGTTCACAATGACTTGCGCAAGACTTCCTGCAACTGTAGCGCCGTAGAGGTTGCCTGTAAACCCGGCGTATATCCCAGCGAGGACATGTCCTATGGCGACCGTGTCTCCTCCTGCTTCCAAAACTCCCATCTCCCTCTGCCTCCCATTACCGATTACGTCATACGTGGTCAGGTCACGGAGTTCCCGCCAAGCTGCACCTTCCGTGT
>OZ024865.1:4324712-4329712 GCA_964017155.1 Oasisia sp. SBJ-2009 | reverse complement strand
GACAGTCCGAGACGAAAATTTCCACGGCTACCATTATACAATTAAATACTACATGGAAACACACGTTAAATTGATTATTTCGGATATGGTATATATATATATATATATATATAAATAAATAAATATATATATATATATATATATATATATATATGAAATAAATCATATAGGCCTATATATGTATTATGTATAATAACTTAGAATATCAGGACATTTATAATTTTGAGGTTTATTTACAACATTATCACCTGTAGTTCCAGCCGCTTCAAGACTTCCAAACAACAACGCGATAAGGGCCACACATCGGAAGATCATCTTCGTTGTCCACATGGTCGCTCTCACGGTCTACGGAACAGAACATATAATACTTTTGACAACACGACAAATGCGATCAAACATGTCGTTTTCATAGACTATTCGGAACATGCACCGGACATTCATGCCAATTCAAGTGACACATGTTTTAAATATAATTCTATTTGTTACATTAAGATCACCCCAGTAATATTAAGTAAGTCAACCTTAAAACAATGCAAACTGATTTCAATGGTACATACTATTCTTAATAAATCGGTCACCCTGCTATTACAGTCACTTTAGCAGCAAAGCCAAGAAAGGGACATTAATAGCGACGCTCTACATGTAATGGCGGACTCCAACAAAACCAATATTTAACCACACGCATTTGTATAATAATGTCAACAGCATCGATTAATATGACCAGTTAACAACCGTCCGGCATTCGTCCGGACCACAGTTGACCGGATATCATGTGAAGGTAATTTATGTTAGCACACGTTACAATGTAATTTGCTCCACAAAGGAAAGATATAAATAGATACTATATCAACTTAAATTTATTTGCCGATATGTACCGATGTAATGCTATTATTTTGCCGGTGCCACGTTGCCTACACAATATGTATGCACACCGGCTTCTGCTGGGATGTTTAATGTACTTAGCAATTGACATATGTGAATGTAGTTGCGTCCTAGTTCGAATGGTGCCAAGAATAATTATGCATTATCAAATGTCTTAGCAAAATGATACTAATTTTGCCCCAATTTTTCTGTTGTACCATGCTTATCTTGAATATTGGTCAAACGTTTTTGATTGTGTTACTAGCG
Source organism: Oasisia sp. SBJ-2009 (assembly GCA_964017155.1). NCBI lineage: Eukaryota > Metazoa > Annelida > Polychaeta > Sabellida > Siboglinidae > Oasisia > Oasisia sp. SBJ-2009. Next base: position 4,328,584 of record OZ024865.1, on the reverse strand, counting down.
CGTGCAAATAATTTTCTGATGTGTATAATGCGAGTTGTTAACCAAGGCACAACATCCTCTAAAGGGTTGTGGGTTTATTCCTTGTTTTATACAAGCTTTGACAAAAATTGCGATACATTTCAACCTCTACACAAATTTAAATTGCTATATGTTATTATGAAACACATGGACATTGCTCATTATGTGGGCCAGTCTATCCTATTATACGCGCAAGCATTGATATCCTGGCAAACATTTGCCCAAAACATATGTGCAAGAAAAAAATATTGTTGTCCATAAAATTATAACAGGGAATAGTTGTAAAACTGTAGTCAAATTAAATTGGTATTTTTATGATTCAACACAACTGCACAGCATTGGTCATTAAGAGAACCTCGTGTATCCAAATACACGAATATCACGTACTAAGGAAGAACGGAAACTATTTACATGTGCAACATGAAAGCAGTTATTATTTGTAATAAAATTTACCAAAACTTACCAATTACGTACTTTTGTTCGAAGAGTTAATCGAAAAAAAAAGCTGTAACACTTAGCAATAATAGCAATACACGGTCAAAAGAAGCGTAACTATTGTCAAGTATGCTACATTATGTCACGTACGATCAATTCGTAAAACATTACTTTACATATACTTATTAAGATCAATATAACAATATATTCCCACATAATGAATAAGGCCGATAGCATTTGTCAATTCTCTCAAACCATAATACAAATATTTATCCACAGAACAAATCATTCATTCGGGTCTTTGTAAATGTCGTATTGTAACTACAATAGAGCATGTAATATTCTACTATTGGTCATAAATATAACGTAACATTGTAACATTGTTACAAGGTAACTATATAGCAGTTTATTATTTTATGGAACATGCAATTATTGCATACTACGATTTTTTGTATGTGGGTGGATTTTGTTTGAATTCATGTAATAAAAGTACTAGTTATAGTTCTAATAATAATGTCAATAATAATAATAATAATAATAATAATAATAATAATAATAATAATAATAATAATAATAATAATAATAATTCAGATGTATGTCATACTGTGCGAAAGCAGATTGCAAACGCTAATGCGTATCCGAATTTGACATGGCATGTCACGTTATGATGATGATGATGATGATGATGTTGGTGATGATGATGCTAATAATAAGACTAATGACAATGCGCATTCGTAATCCGTGCCTTATACTATTTAGTTACATTGTCATCATTATACACATGCGCACTGTGGATATACCATGCTATGAACACATTAATTTACTTACTTATATGAAATTGAACACTTACCTCTGTTAAAAGTTCGAATTAGTCAACAATTATGTTGATGATGAAAAAAGCGAGATCAGCTGACGTGCCTCCTGCAATATTCGGCTTCTGTTTCAAGAGCAAAACGTGATACGACATTAATAAACATCGCCCATGTTGATTAAGAAAGTCTGTAGTGCCCTTGCGGAGAAACCCAGTTGGCCAGCCTTTTCAAATGATATCGTCAGACCTATATACAACAGTCACAATTCTCGCTCAGCAATTCACACTGGGTGGCGCGTCAGTCATTCCTGATCTAGCGGTCATTTGTCGCGGTGTCAAGTTACTACGATAATGGACTTGGCTGCACTGGACTCTACGCACCAGGCAATATAATATTGTCTCACAATCAATAAAGAGTTCCATTCTTCTGAGTGACAATGCTTCATCATGTTGGACGACGGAGCACAGTGTACACTAGACGTGTCAATGAACTGAATGCGACGGAAATGATACGTTCTTGACAAAGTGTGTATTTGAACTGTCACATATCCGGTGAACACAACATGCATTTTGAACACGATCAGTTGGTGTCCTTTTAATGATACCGTCAGCTGTTTTCTCTTAGTAACGCTTGTTTACCGCATGTAGAAGTAACACAATATCAGTAATGTCTTGATCAGTATGCACACACCCGATTCAGAATGATAAGGCGGGAATTGTTATATAACTTGTAAACTGATGCAGCTCAGTTTCTTCTCTGTTTACATAATGCCGACAACACAAAGCTGTTTTATGTCGATAAACTGCTAGTCTTATTCACCATTACCATACATCGTGCGATCAAAATGCAAAGATGACAGGGCGTCACTGCGCCACCTGGTGTGTGTATTTACGGCTAGCTGGATTACTATTGGCTGACAGGGAGACGAACTAAATCTGGTCCGACGAGACTTGCCAGACGGAGTCGAACAGATTGTGGAAGCCGTGAATCTTCGGACGCCAAAACCGACCGGCGCGAGCCGAAACGTCCAACCGTAAAATGTTATCGGCTTTTCGGTTACTTGTTACGCTAGCGTTGGTGTTACACATCGTTGACCTGGTACGTTGTTCCTGCAGCTACAGCAGCTGTTACTATAACGGCTGGGGTCTGTGGGGAGCCTGTAACCATCAATGTGGAAATGCGGGCACACGAAGCCGGTATGCGTCGTGTGCAGGATCATCTTATTGCAGCGGCAGCACAAGTGGCTCCTCCACTTGCAACCGGTTTTGTTACAACGGCGGAACAATGAAGTATGCCTATTGTTCCTGCCCGGACCCGTTTTGGGGAACTTGCTGCAAGAAAGGTAATTACCACGATGATAATATATATATATATATATATATATATATATATATATATATATATATATATATATATATATATATATATATATATATATATATATATATATATATATATGCATATATATGTATATATAATATATAAATATATATACATATATATAATACATTATAATATATATATATATATATATATATATATATATATATACATATAATTATATACATACATATATATATACAAATAAATATATATACATATATATATATATATAACATATATATATATATATATACATATATATATATATATAATATATACACATATATATATAATATATATATATATATATATATATATATATATATATATACATACATATTTATATATATTATATATGTATATATACTTATATACATATAATGTATATATATATATATATATATATATATATATATATATATATATATATATATATATATGCGCAATAACACAATCTAGTACAGTTGTTTTACAAATAATCTGTGAAAAAAATGGCAGACACATTTAAACACAAAAACAGTCTTTAACGTAGCTATGATTATATTGTGTAGGTCGATGACCTGACATTATATTGAGACTCTTAGATATGATATTACGCTTATGTCTTCCGTCGCTTCATGCGTTTAACATGAAACGCCTCACAAGCACATTGTTCGTTATACAAATATTTTGGTTGTCATAGAACTTATACTAAAACACGTATCCTTTATGAGCAGTACATACATGTATATAGAGCAACACTGAGCAGTACAGTAAACAGCGAATAACTGCATGTTATATGCCTATCAATTATAGCCCAGTAATTTGTTTTGTTGTTGTTATTATTATTGCATTCTTTTAATTATTCTCACAATTTACGAAACACTTTATAATACATAACTATGATGATACGAAACAAATGTTTATCTCGCGTGTCCTCTCCAGGAAAAAAACCAATGCAATTTATGCATTATATGTTAATTTCGTGTCAATATTAACCAAAATTAGGTGTCAATGTTTAGCAAAGTACTTGTGGCAAACCAAATATTGTCAAATAACAAACACTAACATGGAAAGCACGTAGGTTTGTTTGTTCTTATTTGTGCCGTGAGTTTCCGTTAACGAGTCGTAATTTTTACCAAACAAAGTATTATTGCCACAATGCTGCTGAACTCAGTCAGTAGTAAGATCGTGTTCTCTTACATATATTATATAGTCTAATATTTCAGTCACTTATACGTGCAC
>OZ024865.1:4304712-4317212 GCA_964017155.1 Oasisia sp. SBJ-2009 | reverse complement strand
AATTGGACCACGTAGGAGTGGCTGCTTTCTACAGGAACACTGTGCTAGTTACTGCTACGCACAGGATATACACGACACTTGTTAAGCCCGGTAACGTACATTATGGAAATATTATACGGTATCCAATTTAAGCTACTCTCCTATATTACTATTGAATATACATCGAACACATGCAAGTGAAATTGTGTGTAAAATCGACCGCACGTTTGTGATTGCTGAGACGACATGTTCGCTTCGTAAGACCGCCTTCCGATACAACGTCATATAATCGTTCTTAGCCATTCATAGATATTACCGCTGTAAACTATTCACGGTATATGATACCGTGTATTATAAGGTGTCTCGTTAATCCGCACGTTTCGTTTATCCGACGACAAGAAATCTTGGGAAACGAAGTGTGCGGATAAAGGAAACATGACTGTATATAATATATGAATTATGTATAAATATATATGTATATGACTATATGACTATATATAATATATGAATTATGTATAAATATATATATATATATATATATATATATATATATATATGTATATATTATATATATTATACATATATATGTATATATATATATGTGTGTGTTTGTATATATATATATATATATATATATATATATATATATATATATATATATATATAATACATACATTATATATATATATATATATATATATATATATATAATACATACATTATATATATATATATATATATATAATATATGAATTATGTATAAATATATATATATATATATATATATATGTATATATTATATATATTATATATATATATATATACATATATATATATATATATATATATATATATATATATATATATATATATATATATGTATATATTATATATATTATATATATATATACATATATATATATATATATATATATATATATATATATATATATATATACGCCTATATAAGGTATATGTTTCGACTGTCAGGGGTGTACGCGGTACTTCTCATATAAGGTATATGTTTCGACTGTCAGGGGTGTACGCGGTACTTCTGACGGCCGAGGACCGCGCAGGCAACATCCAGACCGCCAGACGCTTCCTCATCTTCGACAACGTCAACGTCGTCACCATCAACACGGCCAAGGACAAGCAGCTGTTCGTCGACTCTGCAGCCGTCAATACGACGTACACGTGGGTGACGTCACTGCAGGCGCCAGACTTCACCGGGGTGAACGTGAGGATGATACAAACCTACACAATACATTTACATACAAAGTTGGGAATGACAGATACAGTGAGGACGATCACACACGCATGCACGCGCGCACACACACGCACACACGCACGCACGCACGAACGCACGCACGCACATGCACGCACACACACACGCACATGCAAACACACACACACACACACATATACACACACACGAACACACACACACACACACACACACACACACACACACACACATACACACACACACACACACACACACACACACACACCATACACCATACACGCTCGCACGCACGCTCGCATGCATGCACGCACGCACGCACACACACACACACGTAATATAAAACATACACGCGCGCACGCACGCACGCACGCACACACACACACACACACACAAACACACACACACACTATAATCTTTTTAAATTGCATTGTCAACATTGACTAACTAAGTAACCTGTGATGACTTGTGACAGGTGTCCGTTCTATGGCGCGGCCATTTTGAAAACGTCTACCAGCATGATCACAAATTTCTATGGGGGATTGCTCCGGAAACACCAGTAGAAGACGCAATAGAACCCGGCTATGATGATCCGACCGGACAGCCCCCAGCGACTCGCTCGATGGAGGTATGATGTGTGACGGTGGTCGCAAGTGTCATGTTTCAGAATCAGTTTGTATATTATGAAGAATATTACAGTTAATGGGTGGCGTTTGTCTCTGCCAGTTTTCTTGCCCTGAGTCGTGTTTTACTGGACGAGTTGTTCTCCTCGTTATTCCACAGCTACTTCCTATATTTGGACTACCATATTAATCAACCTCACAACGGCGCAACTTAAACACCAGCACACACAAGTTATTTCCTGGAGTAGTACGCCATGAGCTAGACGGTCTCATAGTGATTTTGGGACACAACTACCTCCCTAGAGATGGAAAATATGTAATGGCATTGGAGGACTAATATAGGTCACATAACTTAAACACTTTTGACATATCTTAACTAATAGGACTGTTAGACACAACATAAGCACGTTATAGTGTTTCTTCCGTCGAGCTAAGGATGAACCCCTGATCATGTGGCATCCGATGCGCATGTCGCCATAGAAACATGTCAACACATTGTGTGCACACGCCAACCCGATTGAAGTTATGTTACAGTGTAGGCCTGCTCATGTGTGCATATTTTGACTTAACGCCTACACTACATTCACTTATTGCAATTACGTTTCTCCTTCAACTTAACAACAACATTATCTATTCAACATATTGAAGGTTACTGATCGTTTTTCGTTTTCACAATAGTGTATTATTTGTATCATGCACATGCACTGTTTCATGTACTGATGTCTGTCATGTTTCTCCCGTCAGCCTATTCCCAACGTGAACGCCATCGTCAAGTATGACGTTTCCTACCTAGTCGACCATCAGGGCGGACGAACACTCACGGCACCTGGCACGTGGCACGCAGTTCCCGATTTCAGGGTCAGTCCCGGTCAACCTGTTTATGTCCATTGCTGCTACATTATACGACATTACACTAATATAACGAGGGCTTGTCAGGGATGATTTTGTGATTAGTGATTTGTAACATTATTTCCTCGTGTAACGTGAAACTGTTTGTTTATCTCTGTGATTCGTGATCCGGTTCAACACTTACAACAAAGAGCCAATGATATACCACTGGTTACCGTTGAATACCATTCAGTATCATTCAGTATCAGTCATTATCACTGGACCATTCAATGATATTTCAGCAGGACTCAATGATACTCCCAAGGTAATTTAAAATACCATTCAATACCACTGAACGGTACAAAGAATCCAAAATAGTCAAAAAACATTTAGATACCATTCAAATACCTTTGGCCATAATACCCCCTAGGACGATTCAAGTACCATTCAAATGCCATTCAACAACAAATGGTATTTGAATGGTATTTGAATGCTATTTTTTGTAAGGGAACAGCGTGAAGTGTAATCTAAAATATATGTCCTTATGAATCGTGATTGAAATTGACGACAGGTGACTAACATTGTCGATCTCTTCGCCGATTTCTGCCCACAATCTCTGTACTACCAAACCGCCCGGGGAGATGGAACAAGCGTTGTGTTCGATTCCTGCATGATACCATAATAATAAATACCGTTTTTTCTCTCTGACAGCCACAGCGGCTGAAAACATTATGACAAATACAATTAATGTATATTAGTAAAACTATATATGAAAGCATAACTATATATGAAATTATTACTGATTAGAATATCTAGTAAAATCATAAACGATAAAAATATGATAATAAAACTGTAAATGGCCTATAGTATGAACATATACATATTAACAGATTAAAGTGTCGGAAGAAATAAATTCTAAGACATTTAGTAAAATATAATATTTTAGTAAATATATTTTTTAAATATAAGTGGAATATATAACACGAGTAAGTAGAATTGCAACTAAAATAGACCAACTTAGTAAATAGCTAAAACGCTCACAGTCCATGACACGTAATACTCGTTTATAATGAGTAGAAAAGTCCGGTTACAGCCAGTTGTACCGTACGCTGTTTCAGACCGAGACGGTAGAATTGGAGGTGCCGAGGATTGACGCTGACTCGGTCCGAGTGTGGATCAAAGGCTGGGACGTGATGGGCAACTGGAAGGTCGACTCGGTGCTGGTTCATGTCGACTCTACTCCACCCATCATAGAAGACGTCTACTTCACTCGTCACGGTAAAACGCATCTCGCTGTGCTGCACTCGACCGCGCTATACGGAATCAAGTGAGCAATGGAAAAGACGTATTTGGTGTCAATTAAATCAGGCACATGAAGACTAGCATGTTGATAATTAGTCTCGCTTAAACGGCTGTCGGTCTGGTACGCAATTACGCCGAGAAGACAGTCTGGTAACATGGGCGGCTTTTGAATAATATCAGTGTGAGGCAAAAACAATGCTGCCACCTCGCGGATACTGGTTAATCGTGCCGTTATTCCTATTTTATAAACAACTGCAATTGTGTGTGTGTGTGTGTGTGTGTGTGTGTGTGTGTGTGTGTGTGTGTGTGTGTGTGTTTGTTTGTTTGTTTGTTTGTTTGTTTGTGTGTTTGTGTGTTTGTGTGTGTATGTATGTGTGTGTGTGTGTGTGTGTGTGTGTGTGTGTGTGTGTGTGTGTGTGTGTGTGTGTGTCTGTGTGTGTGTGTGTGTGTGTGTGTGTGTGTGTGTGTGTGTGTGTGTGTGTGTGTGTGTGTGTGTGTGTGTGTGTGTGTGTGTGTGTGTGTGTGTGTGTGTGTGTGTGTGTGTGTGTGTGTGTGTGTGTGTGTGTGTGTGAATATAAGTTTAATGTTGAATATTTGTCACAGGATGTCATTATCTTGTAAACGGATATCGTTATTTTCATTTTAATACAATAGCTGGCCTGAGAGCCAATCAGCGTCTCTACCCTAATTTGAGGTAAGGCCGCCCTGGCGTTTACAACAGCAGCCCATTAATCCTCAGGCAGATTTGAGGGGCTGAAAGGTGCTGCCACCTCACGGAGCCTGGGTAATCGAGGCTAATTGATAACCCGAAAAAGAACAGAGCTATAACTTGTGTTCAACTTGCACGGATAGTGCAGTTGTTGTTATTGAGCTCTGTGTAGCGGGGGTCATGCCCAGAAAACATTATCGGCCCTATGATGGACGTTATTATTTCACGAGAGCATGACATAAATTGCGTTGTGCTACAATTATTATTATTAGCGTTATCGCTGTTATTATTGTTACTACTACTATTATAATGTTATTATAATTATTTTGCTATTATTATAATTTGTATTATGATTAATTCGCTATTACTATAATTTGTATGATGATTAATTTGCTATTATTATAATTTGTATTATGACTATGTTTGCTATTATTATAATTTTTATTATGATTATTTTGCTATTATAATTTTTTGTTATTATAATTATTTTGCTATTATTACAATTTGTAGTTTGGTTATTTGTATTATTATTATTATTTATAATTTGTATTGTGATGTCATGAAAATAAAATACAAATAGGTGTTGTGTTATGCAATGGTATGCAAACCAGCGTACGTTTTAAATTAATGCTGCTATTTAGTACTGCTATTTTGCGATTATGTTAAAAAGTTGTATGGTATTTAGCTTACATTATATATGTAAGGTATTTAACATGATGTCATAATTCACACGTCGGTGTGTTACAGGTACTACTTCAACAGTCACGACTTCCACTCGGGCCTGAAGTCGATCAGTTGGTATCTAGAGGACGCCTTACACCAGAGCATCGTGCACGGCCGGGGCACGGTGTCCGTCCGCAGACACACGGTAGGAGGGTAGGAGGGTAGGAGTAGGAATACACATAAGCATAGACATAGGAATATAACTAGGATTATGAGCAGGAATAGGACTGGGATTGGGATTGGGATTGGGTCAGGAACTGGGACTGGGACTGGGACTGGGACTGGGACTGGGACTGGGACTGGGACTGGGACTGGGACTGGGACTGGGACTGGGACTGGGACTGGGACTGGGACTGGGACTGGGACTGGGACTGGGACTGGGACTGGGACTGGGACTGGGACTGGGACTGGGACTGGGACTGGGACTGGGACTGGGACTGGGACTGGGACTGGGACTGGGACTGGGACTGGGACTGGGACTGGGACTGGGACTGGGACTGGGACTGGGACTGGGACTGGGACTGGGACTGGGACTGGGACTGGGACTGGGACTGGGACTGGGACTGGGACTGGGACTGGGACTGGGACTGGGACTGGGACTGGGACTGGGACTGGGACTGGGACTGGGACTGGGACTGGGACTGGGACTGGGACTGGGACTGGGACTGGGACTGGGACTGGGACTGGGACTGGGACTGGGACTGGGACTGGGACTGGGACTGGGACTGGGACTGGGACTGGGACTGGGACTGGGACTGGGACTGGGACTGGGACTGGGACTGGGACTGGGACTGGGACTGGGACCGGGACTGGGACTGGGACTAGGACTAGGCTGGTCTGGACTGGGTTGGGACAAAGGCTGGGACTGAGGCTGGGACTGAGGCTGGGACTGGACTGGACTGGACTTGACTTGACCGGACCGGACCGGACCGGACCGGACCGGACCGGACCGGACCGGACCGGACCGGACCGGACCGGACCGGACCGGACCGGACCGGACCGGACCGGACCGGACCGGACCGGACCGGACCGGACCGGACCGGACCGGACCGGACCGGACCGGACCGGACCGGACCGGACCGGACCGGACCGGACCGGACCGGACCGGACCGGACCGGACCGGACCGGACCGGACCGGACCGGACCGGACCGGACCGGACCGGACCGGACCGGACCGGACCGGACCGGACCGGACCGGACCGGACCGGACCGGACCGGACCGGACCGGACCGGACCGGACCGGACCGGACCGGACCGGACCGGACCGGACCGGACCGGACCGGACCGGACTGGGAGGGGATTGGGATGGGACAATGACAGGGAGTGGGTCTAAGATTATAAATTGGCGTAAGGGGAGGAACCGGTGTAGGTATATGTGCAACAGTAGGAGTAGGAGTAAGGCTACTAGCAGGAGTAGGGGAAGGAAGACGCTACAGGGATTAGGAGTGAAAGTAGGAGTAGCAGTTGGAATAAGGATAGGAGAAGACGTGACAGTGGAAATGGGAGTAAAAGTAGCAAAATGAGAAGGAGTCGAGGTAGAAATAGGAACAGGATTAAGAGTAGGAGTAGAACTATGAATACTAGAACAGTAAGGGAAGGGTTATTTGTTGGACATTGTATAGGCTTTATTGTTAGTATTGATACGTAAACATGCATGATATTATTAGTTTGTCCTGATTTCCTCCAGGGATCGATGTCGTCCTGTAAAATGCCGACCTGTTACTGCATTCCCAAGGACAACGAGTGTTATAGGCGTGACTACACGCTCACTACAGACATGAGTAAGATGACTATACCGTACGGTCACCATGACTACGACTACAATCTCGTCATCACTGTCATCAACAACGCCATGCTCGTGACCATCCTGAAGTACAGGGTACGTCCCGACGTAGTTGTTTGTACAATCATTTTAAGATATGAAAAACATAATACACTTTATATAGACACTAAATATCCAAATCACGGACTCTGTTAAGTAGGGTTAACAACACTAGAGGATACTAGGAAGTAAATATAATAAAAGTACAAGTAAAATATATGAAGACGTATATCTAAACCATTCCTGTATGGAAACTGAAACTAGATAAAATAAAATTAATCAGAGATGGCATTGTTGTAACTTATATCAAATATCAATGTAGTCAAGAATTAAAAGTACACACACACGCATCCACACACACACAGACACACACAGACACACACAGACACACACACACACACACACACACACACACACACACACACACACACACACACACACACACACACACACACACACACACACATAATATATATATATATTATATATATATATATATATATATATATATATATATATATATATATATATATATATATATATATATATATATATATATATATATATATATATATATATATATCCTAGTGTACATGTAGTTATGACTTAATATTAGCCATTCTTAATCGGTCGAACTGTTTATGAATATGATGCAAAAAAATAAATTATGCATTTACTTGACCATTTTCTGTAAACTGGATATTCAAACACAAAACACAATTGTGTTTTCTGTTTATATGCATTTTACCTAGTCGTTGAGTAATGTTTAATTTGCAGATCACCATCGACATCAGCCCGCCACTGCCTGGGGTGGTACTGGACAGTGTCCAGCCCCTGCCGGACGTCGACTATCAGCAGAGCTACACCCAGGCCGCGTGGTGGCAGGGATTCTTTGACCGAGAGAGCAGCGTCGAGTTCTACCAGTTCGCCTTCGCCGAGAGATGTCTGACGGCGGCAGAGTTCTCTGTGCCGGCCAAGGGACTGGTAGGGCTGGTCGGGGTGTAATGTCTGACGGCGGGAGAGTTCTCTGTGCCGGCCAAGGGACTGGTAGGGCTGGTCGGGGTGTAATGTCTGACTGCGGGAGAGTTCTCTGTGCCGGCCAAGGGACTGGTAGGGCTGGTCGGGGTGTAATGACTGACAGCGGGAGAGTTCTCTGTGCCACAGTACTGATAGGGCTGGTCGGGGTGTAGTCATTACAGTCGTGGACTGCATACCGGGACATCGTTGATCCGGCATTTATATACGTTTTTGAAACCGGTTTTGAAAAAGCGCTATCACATACGTTAGCCGATACAATTATTTTGAATGTTCTATAACCTTATTACTTCATAAAGAAGAAAAACGGATGACTTATTCCCCCGGAAACGATGCTATTATAATATCAAAGCCTATTATAAAACATATATTACATATACGCAAAAAGTGTAGTTGGAACAAGCGGAGTTTAAAACACCACAACGGCGTCATGATTATGTAACATAAGGTCTACAACTGCACTTGAATGCATAAATAAATGAATAATTAAAAAAATCCTAATAAATAAATAACTAAAACAATGGTAGATATGCTAGTTAAATGTATACACAAAGTTTCAGAACTACAACTCTAAATATACTCTACCTTACGTCACGATGACGACCTGTACGTGTCTGTATTATCGCTCTATACAGGTTGTTGAAACAAATGAGACTCACGCCAGTAGAACGACGTTGGGCCCAGGGACTTACTACTGCACCGTTGTCGCATACAACAAGGCCATAGAGCCGTCTCGACCAGCGTGCTCTGACGGGGTCAAGGTGGTCACTTCGTCAGTGCCCGAAATACACGAGGTACACATCGAGAATTCGTGGACACGTGACGGCCTCGTGAAGGACGCGTCAGGCAGCGTGTTCTACATCAACCGAAACAATTACCGTATTCTGGTGAACAACCCAAGTTCCAGCTGCAGGTAATGCGGTGCGGTGCGGTGCGGTGCGGTGCGGTGCGGTGCGGTGCGGTGCGGTGCGGTGCGGTGCGGTGCGGTGCGGTGCGGTGCGGTGCGGTGCGGTGCGGTGCGGTGCGGTGCGGTGCGGTGCGGTGCGGTGCGGTGCGGTGCGGTGCGGTGCGGTGCGGTGCGGTGCGGTGCGGTGCGGTGCGGTGCGGTGCGGTGCGGTGCGGTGCGGTGCGGTGCGGTGCGGTGCGGTGCGGTGCGGTGCGGTGCGGTGCGGTGCGGTGCGGTGCGGTGCGGTGCGGTGCGGTGCGGTGCGGTGCGGTGCGGTGCGGTGCGGTGCGGTGCGGTGCGGTGCGGTGCGGTGCGGTGCGGTGCGGTGCGGTGCGGTGCGGTGCGGTGCGGTGCGGTGCGGTGCGGTGCGGTGCGGTGCGGTGCGGTGCGGTGCGGTGCGGTGCGGTGCGGTGCGGTGCGGTGCGGTGCGGTGCGGTGCGGTGCGGTGCGGTGCGGTGCGGTGCGGTGCGGTGCGGTGCGGTGCGGTGCGGTGCGGTGCGGTGCGGTGCGGTGCGGTGCGGTGCGGTGCGGTGCGGTGCGGTGCGGTGCGGTGCGGTGCGGTGCGGTGCGGTGCGGTGCGGTGCGGTGCGGTGCGGTGCGGTGCGGTGCGGTGCGGTGCGGTGCGGTGCGGTGCGGTGCGGTGCGGTGCGGTGCGGTGCGGTGCGGTGCGGTGCGGTGCGGTGCGGTGCGGTGCGGTGCGGTGCGGTGCGGTGCGGTGCGGTGCGGTGCGGTGCGGTGCGGTGCGGTGCGGTGCGGTGCGGTGCGGTGCGGTGCGGTGCGGTGCGGTGCGGTGCGGTGCGGTGCGGTGCGGTGCGGTGCGGTGCGGTGCGGTGCGGTGCGGTGCGGTGCGGTGCGGTGCGGTGCGGTGCGGTGCGGTGCGGTGCGGTGCGGTGTCGTGTCGTGTCGTGTCGTGTCGTGTCGTGTCGTGGCGTGTCGTGTCGTGGCGTGGCGTGTCGTGTCGTGTCGTGTCGTGTCGTGTCGTGTCGTGTCGTGTCGCGGCGCGGCGTGATGTAATGTGGTGGGGTGTGGTATGGTGTGTCACGGCGTAGTGTAGTGTAGCGCAGCGTAGTGTAGAGTAATGTACGCTTTAGCAAGATCATCGTCTTTATTTATTAAGAACACTACTCATTACAGGATAACTGGTATTTATCGCACGTTGCTGGCAGTGGTGGCATAGACATTTGTTCTCATGTTGTTTTATCTTCCTTTACAATCATAATGACTGATGTCTCCTAATTCAGACTCGTGAGAATGAGTGGCGCCAAATTAGCATATTATTAGTTTTATTGTTATTGTTGTTGTTTGTATCAACGGGTGGTTTTTACTGCTATTTTAGTAGTTGTTATTACTATTATTAATATTTATAATGATTATTATTTTGTTGTTGCTGTTATTGTTGTTATTGGTGTTAATATTATTGCTAATATTATTGTTATTGTTTCAGTTATAATTATTATTATTAATATATACTATTATTAATACACGTTATAGGTACATATGCTCGGATGATCGCCAGTACGATCACTCGCATCCACGCAAGCAGGCATATATATATATATATATATATATATATATATATATATATATGTATATATATATATAGATATATATATATATATATATATAATATATATATATATATATATATATATATATATATATATATATATATATATATATATATATATATATATATATATATATATATACTATTCACTGTGTATGTCACCTGAGAATATATATGCAAGCACAGAACTTGTGTTTTAACAGGACCAAAGCACGACTGGAAACCAATCTTCTCCTGTACAGAACTGGTTTCTTACGAAGTAGTTCCGGTCAAACGGACGACAGTCTTTGCGAGAAACTAAATTTTCCTGCCAGTCCACTGGTCGTCATTAGAAAGGAAAACGTGGTACGTTCGTTGTTTGGACATGGCATATATTACTGACGTGTCCAATACTTCTCGCCATACTGGCCCAACTTAATGCTATTTCATGCAATGTCGGTGACACGTTCTTTGCGTATCTCACACAGGTGATAAATAGGGGACATGAAGAAAAAAAATATTCGAAGTATGCGAGCTTCAACAACAATTACGTTTAGCACCTCTTATGAATTCATTCATGATATTAACGCTATCAAAATAATAAGATTGTTTAGCCCTTGGTATATTACAGTAACTTAGTTTAAATATGAAAGGAATTTTGATTAAAAAAATTAATTATCTTTATGTGCTGTTAAATGGACGATTTTAGTAAACATTTTAGAAATATTATGTAAATGTTGTTATACATACCTACTCATTTATTTTGGGTAAAATATTTTATATTTTATATGTAGTTGGAAGTTGTGTATGTGCTAGCGAAACAGTACATGTTTGTTGTGTCACTGTAAATCAAATCGAAAACGTTACATATTCGCCATCGCAAACCTAGATTGTCTGGCACTCTCTACCGTTGGACGTGTCGGCCAATTTTATTTATTTTCGTACTATTTATTTTCTATTAGTTTTAACTTGTTATAAATTTAATGCATTTTAGCACCTCCGTCTGTATCTACGGCGCGGGTTGTTGTTCTGCTTCTTGTTATTTTCTTTCTTCTTCTTTCTTCTTCTTCTTATTATTAATTTTTCAATACGTGAGTTTCTCTCAGTTTCTGTCACCTACATCGCATTTGCAGTTTGAGGTGTCGTGGTTTGGTTCTGAGTCGCAAAGCGGTATTTACAAATACGAAGTGGGACTGAGTTCCACGTCGTCCGAGGTGATGGACCTGCTGCCGTACACGTCGACCCACGGACACCGTCACTTCGTCTCCTTCTGTCCCAACCTGATGGACGAACAAACCTTCTACGTCCACATCCGGGCGACCAGCAAAGCCGGGCTCCAAACGACTAAGGTAAACGTTAAGTTGGCTGCCACAGCTCAGATTCATACATTTTAATGCGGTGAAGTGTAGCTACCTTTAATTCATACAATTCAGGCGATATTTCGTAGGATTACGGACTAGACGAAAGCCTATAAAGCGATGAAATATTCACAACTACATGGTTTATGTAGCCGTTTATCTAACATTTTCATAAATTATTTAGTTCAGTTTTTTTAACATGTAGTTTTTTCACTCGATCCGTTTTACTGATTAAGTTTAAATTGGCTGAACATAACTAAATAATTATTCCTGATCATTATCACGTAGAAAGAATTGTGTTAACAATTATAATCAACAAGTTACCATGTAATATCGTTATACATTCACGGTTGCATTTACATTATTTCAAAAGTACTGCAAATGTA
>OZ024865.1:4284712-4299712 GCA_964017155.1 Oasisia sp. SBJ-2009 | reverse complement strand
CCTTCAAAGTAATACGAACATTGCTAAACTATACGACAACGATTGATTAGACCTAGGTAAGCTTATGTCTAGACAAGTTGTTAATCTAAAAAAATATTATCTTGTTGCCTAGCAGCACCTGGACTCCATTCCGAGAAATGGTGGACGCTGGCCGGGTCGATCACGTGGTCGCGACAGAACTTCACCTGGAGCCCGGATGCAAGTACCGCTCAGTCGTGACACTGTGTCACCCGGACGGCTGTTTTATGGTCAGCATGGCTATGTTTGTGTCAGTATGCCTGTTTGTGTAAGAAAGCCTACGTTTCTGTCATTATATGAGAGTAATATTATCAGCACCATACGCTGATAAACGCGTGCACGAACGCGTGCACGAACGCGTGCACGAACGCACGCACGCACGCACGCACGCACGCACGCGCGCACGCGCACGCGCACGCGCACGCGCACGCGCACGCGCACGCGCACGCGCACGCGCACGCGCACGCGCACGCGCACGCGCACGCACACGCACACGCACACGCACACGCACACGCACACGCACACGCACACGCACACGCACACGCACACGCACACGCACACGCACACGCACACGCACACGCACACGCACACGCACACGCACACGCACACGCACACGCACACGCACACGCACACGCACACGCACACGCACACGCACACGCACACGCACACGCACACGCACACGCACACGCACACGCACACGCACACGCACACGCACACGCACACGCACACGCACACGCACACGCACACGCACACGCACACGCACACGCACACGCACACGCACACGCACACGCACACGCACACGCACACGCACACGCACACGCACACGCACACGCACACGCACACGCACACGCACACGCACACGCACACGCACACGCACACGCACACGCACACGCACACGCACACGCACACGCACACGCACACGCACACGCACACGCACACGCACACGCACACGCACACGCACACGCACACGCACACGCACACGCACACGCACACGCACACGCACACGCACACGCACACGCACACGCACACGCACACGCACACGCACACGCACACGCACACGCACACGCACACGCACACGCACACGCACACGCACACGCACACGCACACGCACACGCACACGCACACGCACACGCACACGCACACGCACACGCACACGCACACGCACACGCACACGCACACGCACACGCACACGCACACGCACACGCACACGCACACGCACACGCACACGCACACGCACACGCACACGCACACGCACACGCACACGCACACGCACACGCACACGCACACGCACACGCACACGCACACGCACACGCACACGCACACGCACACGCACACGCACACGCACACGCACACGCACACGCACACGCACACGCACACGCACACGCACACGCACACGCACACGCACACGCACACGCACACGCACACGCACACGCACACGCACACGCACACGCACACGCACACGCACACGCACACGCACACGCACACGCACACGCACACGCACACGCACACGCACACGCACACGCACACGCACACGCACACGCACACGCACACGCACACGCACACGCACACGCACACGCACACGCACACGCACACGCACACGCACACGCACACGCACACCCACACGCACACGCACACGCACACGCACACGCACACGCACACGCACACGCACACGCACACGCACACGCACACGCACACGCACACGCACACGCACACGCACACGCACACGCACACGCACACGCACACGCACACGCACACGCACACGCACACGCACACGCACACGCACACGCACACGCACACGCACACGCACACGCACACGCACACGCACACGCACACGCACACGCACACGCACACCGACATTTAGGAGTATATATACTAATTGGTGATAAAGAACATACGCTAATCCTTTATAGCAATATAATTATATTTTGTTATAATGTGTTTCTTTTGAAGGATTTTGATATTAAAATCGTAACAACCTGAGATCGAAATTACTTCGATTAATACGCATACGAGGACATTCCAAACCATTCCACGATTTTTTTCCATTTTCACCAATATTACCTACTTGAGCGCTAAATACACGAAACGTAACGTTCCCGTGTGAATATGCCTGTCCATGTCACCTTGCAGCCTGTGTATTCCGACGGCGTGACGGTCACGCCTGACGCCCCAGTCTCGGACGGTTTAGTGTCTGCGTCGGTGACGGACTCAAGTCTGACGTTCTCGTGGGACCAGTTCATAGACCCAAGCATTGTGAAGAGAGACATCGGGTCCACTGTGGTCAGACTAGAGGCTGCAGCCGTCGTCTCACGCCACGAGTGGACACTGCTCGTGGACAACGGACAAGGACGTGGACAAGAACACCTCTACACTTGGACGCTGGTCAAGGCCGGGGACATTGACTGCACAACCACAGCCGGTGGCAACAATTCCGTAAGCTTCGTAGTTGTTCGTAAACAACTGCTACTACTAATACTAGACTAACACAAGGCTTTATAGTGCTACTGCTCTTTTGAGTATTAGAATTGTTGTTAGTTTGTGCTCTGTTGTGTACGACAAGGATGCGTCCTAAGGACAGTTATTTTACTCTTGCTAATAATAACACAAGTTTTATTAGCAACTCAACTGAGTTGGATTGACATTACAATAGGTTACAATTGACTCATCAAAACATCATACAAATACAATAGAAATACATTTGATACCGCAAATCATACCGTACTAATAACCTTTTTACTGACAGTTGTATAAAGCCCACGGTATAAAGGAGTTACGGAATCTATTCGTTCTAGTAACTGGTAACGGGTACACATTTTCTTGTCTAATATTATACTCGGTATGTCTTTTGTCAGGCAGCAGATAATTTAATCTATGTGTGCCGACTTTAATTTTATCAAAATATTTTTGACAAATGCTCTCCCGTGTTACATTCAACGTATCCAGGTTAACACGTCTTAGTATCTCCGCGTAACCCAATCCAGGAAAAATACATTTTAATGCCCTTTTTTGTATAACTTCAATATTGTCAGACAAATATTGGGGCAAGTTAGTGTGCCATACAGGACATGCATATTCTAGAACTGGTCTCACCACACTAACATATACACTGACCAGATCTTTCTGTGTAATCCCTGCACGCTTTAACTGATATAACATGTACAAGCGTTTACCAGCTTTTTTCACAATAGTATCTACGTGTTTGTTCCATGTCAGATCCTGAGAAATGGTCACACCTAATAGTTTGGCAAGGTAAACTTGTGCTACATCCCTCCCATCAATTTTTATATTCGGGATAGTGCTTCTGAAATTGCCATCTTGTGCAAAACTAATGATTATTTCTTTTGATTTTTCGGAATTCATTTTCATGTCATTCTTTTCTGTCCATCTAGCAGCAATATCAACCGACTCTTGAATGACAGATACACCCTTTATGTCGCATATTTCAAATAACGTACTATCATCTACATACTTATATAGTGGAACAGTCGTTCTTAAATCATTTATGTAAACAAGGAAGCATTTAGGTCCAGACAATGTCCCTTGCGGTACTCCCCCATTGGGATGACCAGAATGGGAATATTCATTTCCTATTTTTACTCGTTGAGTTCTGTCTAATAGAAATGTTGCCATCCATCTTAAAATATGTGCGGGCAACACACACGATTGTAGTTTATCTAGCAACAAATGATGATTAATAAGATCAAACGCTTTGCTAAAGTCTAGCATTACAACCCTGACATAAGAATTCAATTTATCTGTCGCCTTATACCACATATGAACCAGTTCGACAAGAACATCTGTTGTGGACGTTCCGCTAATTCCTCCAAATTGCTTAGCATCAATTTCACCTTCAATTGTTTCATCCACCCATTTCATTATTATTGATTCAAACACCTTGGCAGCTATTGGAGTTAGTGAAATTGGTCTAATGTCTTTTTCAATCGACACAGGGGGGCTTGTTTTTGGCAACGGTATTACATTGGCCATTTTCCATTCCATTCACCTTTTCTTAGTGAATTGTTAAAAATAGCAGTTAATGGAGGGGCGAGAACATTTGCATAGTTTCTTAACACCCATGCAGGGATGTTGTCAGGCCCAGTAGCCTTGTTAGCTTTAACACTCTCCAAAGCTTTAAAAGTAGTATATACGCTTATCACATACTGATCCGGCAGTTCCTCGTTAACGTCGAACACCTTGTGGTTCTGATTTAACCGAGGCAAATGGTCACTCACAGACACAAAGAAATCATTCATTGTATTGGCCAGTAAGCCACAATCACCATCCGTTGTTTTGTTAGCTAGACCTTGCATGCATGAATTGCCATTTGTTTTAAGTCCCATTATTGTTTTCATATGCTTCCACCAATCGTGGGATCCCGATTCATGCATTGCTGCAATTTGTGTTTGGTAAAAATTATACTTAAGTTTCGACGCGGCTCGGTTGACCTTATTACGCAATATTTTTGCTTGATTCATATCACCACTCATGTGAGCTCGCTGTCGTTTACGAACTAAGTCTCTGAACCAGTCTGTAACCCATGGTTTATCAGCCGTGTGCCTCGTAACAACTTTAGTAGGAAAGCATATTTCCATCAGGTTGCTAATAACCGTTTGATAATATGAATATTGATCTGCACATGAATCAAGCCTAAATAGGGGTTCCCATTTAATGGCTGATAAAGCCATATTGAATGTGGCTTTTTCTTTTGGCCCCATACACCTTACGGTTAACCGTGTCACGCATCCAGTATCAACTGAGCTTTTCGCTTTAGGTTTAAGCAAAACCATGTTATGGTCCGATGACCCCAGTTCGGAGATAGTAACAGGTGGGGTGTATACCTCCTTCATATTCGTCCATATTTTGTCTAATATCGCCTGTCCACGTGTTACAACATTAACTACTTGGATAAATCTATAGTGGGTTTTCATAAAGTTATCCCGCAACTGATTGAAATCGCCAGTTATGATCACACCACATTCTGGGTGTTTTCGCATTACAGTGTCAATGCTGGTTATTAAATGATCACGTATTTTTAAATACTCCGTCTTTGGAGTATAATATAAACATGCCACCAGTATACATGACATTTTTTCGAGGCGTTTTCGTTGGCATAACCTTAATCCACATTACCTCTAAATCATCAACCTCCATATCATTCAATCTCTTACACTAATTATTACTACCAATAATTAGTGTTATTTTAATGTTATTAACCGCTGATGACAACAATGCGTGCGACGGTAATACAATAAAATAACACAGTTACGATATTCTTTATCAATTTAATAAATAAAATATGTTGAATAAAATAGTTTAATTAACCTCACCTCACCTTATTATTTTCATTAATGTGTTTGATGTTATAAATCATCAAAACCGAACTGTGTGTCATGTGTCAACTGCCGTTCCCTAGATATGTTCCTACACTACTCCCCTGGCAAGAACTCTGGAGACGTCGAGTTGCCTCGTGTTAGCTTTGAGGGCCTACAACCCAACGGGCCTCCACAGCACTGTGACCAGACAACTGAAAGGGTGTGACTACGACACTCACGTGAGACTGACCATTAAGGACGCTGTAGCGGAGACGACAGACGAGTGAGTATGACTAAATAGTCACCATCGTCATCATCATTGTGCAGCCATAGTGTCCCGTGGTTGGGCGAAGGCCTCAGCATGCTGCTTCCACATCTGCTATCTTGCTCTATCCTCTATCAGTAGTCGTCTCGTTCGTCTCTCCACCGTCTCGCCGGCCTTCCTCTAGGACTTTCCCTTTCGTAGGGTTCCCAGAGTAAATGCTATGGCTAAGAAAATAACTTTGAGATTAGACGCAGTTGACTGTTTGTGAATACAAAATATATGTGATGTCTGACTGACAAACATAGACAAGTATTGTGTAAAGGTTATTTGTGGTAGCATGGCATGTGTCTTGCGTGCACTCGGTGAAACAGGAAAGGTATAATAATGCACTGTCGCTACGAGTTCAGTATCGCGTTGGGATGTTTTCCCAAACAGTTGTTCATATTTCGGCAAGGATTCGTTAATATTGACATCGTCTGTATCAGTGAGTATGAGGAGTACAGCAAATGATCAATTTGCTGATTTGGAATATAAATGGAAAATGGCAGTTTCGTAACGACTGGTATCAATGTAAGTCGAAATGGACGTCACATAATATAATTTCGCTGAGTCACTGTCCATCATGGCCTATGCATTAGAGTGCATTAGAGAGAACTGAGACTGGGCGACTCAGAAACGAACCCAAAATATCGAACGTAAAAATGATAAGTATTTTTGAATTATAGACATTGATGATTACACGTAAAAGGGATTTTACGTACGAAAAATTACAATCATACAGACATCCCAGTCTTCCTCATAGGAACGTCTGGCTGGAGAAAAACGCATTTTGGCCGGCAGCAGACCAAGAGTTCACACCGTCTTCGTCGACGTTGAGCGCTGTCTGGGCTGACCTGCGTCACGGCACGTACGCCTGGAAGGTCGTCTCTGACAGCGCCATTGACAGGTTCGCCTACGTGCGGCCAGGCACGGCCCCAGACTACACGGACTACGCATGCTCGAGACCGGAAGTGCTGGCTTGTGGCGAGACGCAGGTGCGTGAACCGTGTGAGGACTGTCATTTTATACTCACTTTAGAACCTCGCGTAAGCTTACTTCGGTAATACGGCCACCTCACAATGAAAGTTTGTTAATTAGTAGCTCTATATGTAACCAATAACATGACTGTATTCCATATAGCTACTGTATAGAATATTATAAGGAAATTATCCCTATAATGTGGTCACCTCGCTAATCGGATCAACTTTGTGCAGTCCCTAAGAGGCCTTAGAATAGTCAGGGTTACGTTGTTATTGGCTACATATTGAGCAAATAATTAATAGTCGATATTTCGAGAAAACAATTGTGTCATAAATAAAGTATAAGTAATACCTTGAATAACACTTTTTATGTAAATTGCTGGTGTCTTCACACCATCATAGTATGATTATTATGCCCCTAGAACACTGCACAAAATTCACCCTCCTATAATTATGTTGTACATATATACATGGATGAACATACCTGTTTTTGCGGAGTCACCTGTGTCGTATAACTAAGAACAATAGTAGTCACCGTGCACGAGTTATTCAAGTGCCGGATAGGACTCCAACTTATGCTAATACTTTTCAAATAGAACAGTAATGAAATGTAATACAGTTGCATTTACAGCCACGGTGGACACCTTTAAACGTAAGCAGGGCTGAATACTTCAATTATCCATTATGCTTTGGCACATACCCCGAACCCATACATTGGCGTAATGGTCCTAAATGTTTGCCATTTTTCATAGGGATATAGACATAAACATATATATACGGGCGTTGTTTTCTGTTTACACAGGACAATTTCGTGAACGTTCACGGTTTATCACTGCACGAAGGACAACGCTACCACATATGTATTTTGGCTAACGTCACCGATCTACACTTTGAGAAGTTTACGCAACCATTGACGAATGTCACGGAATGTAGCAACGGAATTGTCGTGGACAAGTCACCGCCGATCCCAGGCCTAGTTTGGGTTGGAAGTCATCAGAAACATTGGGGTTTCCAGGTACGTTAATTGTATCATGACTATATTCCAACTATGCCATCGTGTGAATATTGTTTTTCGTACATACCATAATTGGTCTAAGTCACGATTCTAGTTTTTGATGTTTCCAACATTCAGCAGAGTTATGCACACTCGCTACTACGTACATATTCTGGTTACAATGCTATATTCTCATGGGGTGTCATTGAACGAGTCAGCCTTTTTCAGAACTGTTTACACAAAGTCGACGTTTATGTGTTGGCATTGAGTGTAGTCGCAGCATGGTTTTCCGCTTCTAGATTCACAGTCCCCAATGTTGAGAGCCAGGATTTTACACCAACTATGCCATGCCTCCTGTGATCGGTTACTGAACCAACTAGGCGGATGTTTTAACGGCTACACTACCTGCACTAACTGCTGCACGCACGCAAGCACGCATTCACACACACGACATACGAGCGACGTGTATCGTGTTCCCTGGGCGATGTATCTGTAGTGCAATACATCGATCATACTATGTTTAACTGACGCATGTGTTATTAACGACTACACTCTACATGTGTGATGTAAAAATACCACATAACATAATTTAACGAGAAAATATCATTCAACACACTTGCCCACGGCAAACAAACTAACGCGTAGAGTACTCACACGTGCCTAGAAAAGCCAAAATTGCAAACAATGCACGGCTAGATTGATATGCAACACAATACTGTTCACTGATACCATCTATTCCAGCTCGACCAGTCACAGCTGCACATTTACTGGAGTTCCTTCGTCGACGTGGAGGCGTCAGGTCGGACGTCTCACCACTCCGGCGTGCTCAAATACGAATACGCCATTGGTGAGTGAGTCTACTGACAATAACGTACATGTATAGTTTGCGGATTATTAACTTAATAACTTAAAACTAAGGACAAACTAACGGCTATTTTTAATACTATGTATCAAACAAATATTTTGACTATTAATTTGCAAATAACATAAATATTTTCCAGTGCGGGCCTATAGCTTTAACAATATGTTGGGTTTCAGTTACAATGATAAAACGTGTTTGAATACCGTAATCTGCGGTATTTGTTACGAGGTTGTAATCATGACTACACCACATCTGCTACCAAATATCTTGTGAAAACAAGAGTTCAGTGGGCATCTTAAACTGCACTGGTATTTTCATTTTGGCGAACGGTTGACTTTGTGAGAAAACATAATGCTTGACGTCAATACACTTGAACGCAACGTATTCATAACAAAACCTTCTTCTTGAAAATCACGTATTCAACAAGTGTTGTTTCTTCTTATAATAAACCACTTGTGCAATATATTCAGCTGTAGTTTCGCCTAGCAGAAATAATTGCTTGTTCGTATCCCTAACCACATGATTGTCACATGCGGTGATAAACTGGCAACGTTTGCATTGTTGTTTCAAGGAACCTCACCAGGGGGCGTGGATGTGCGGGAGTACGTGCATGTCGGCGTAACGAACATGGCGGTGGCGACTGGATTGACCTTGCACGATGGCCTCACCTATTACGTCACTGTTCGAGGTGTGTTTTAATACCGTAATAAGTATAACAAATTGTTTTTGTTTTCTAAATAATACACTGACAACACAGACGTATGACAAGTTTGTTAAATAATGCAACGAAAACACTTGTTGAACACAACCATGTGTTAACCACATAACACATTATTCACTTTCTGATCGTTTTTTTGTTCAGACTTATGATTGTTCAAATATATAAGCAAGGTTTGGGTGTTAATTTGCATAAATAAATCCAACGTACGATTCAATACCATTTTAAAGACTAACAAATGTATGGATATGACATCTATTATGCGATAGGTCAGTGGAATGGACGTATTTTCGTTCAGTAATTGCAGCGTGGATGACTAATTCTAAGTTGCAATTATCATGTGCTGGTGTGGTGCGAATCGACCTCAGGATTCACATATACTGGCTCCCAAGATGCACTACGAGTATTTGCATTGACCTTGTTAACAGCAACCGATCACTTGGGAAGATCGTCCACCGCGCAATCTCCAGGACTAACGATCGACTCATCGCCACCAGATGTCGCGTCTGTGCCCATTGACGTGGGCCAGCCCTACATGACGCAACGAACCCGGATTTCAGCGTCGTGGAATGGTGTCTTTGACGACCCCGAGAGCGGTGAGAAAAACATATTGTCATGGATATTGTTTGTGAACCTAAAGTTGTGCTAACACAATGCAACGCCGTCGTAAGCGACGAGGCGACGTTGATGAAGACTCGTGTTAATGTTGCAAGCGACGCGGTCACATGCAGCAGGATGTCACTATCATTGCAGGCCGTTCTTTATTCTAGATCGGTAGACATGACATGGTGTATATTTGTTTAACGATAATTTAAGAGAGTTTCCAGTGAGAGTTTCGTAACCAGCTGGCCTGTTTGACATCTGTTGTTACTGTCAAATATTAAGTGTACTTTCGAAGGTAGTTATTGATAATAACAGTATTAGGTATAATAAAATATCAGTGATAGACAAAATTAACTGATAAAGGAATGAGAGGGTGAATGAATGAATGAATGAATGAATGAATGAACGAACGAACGAATGAATGAATGAATGAATGAATGAATGAATGAATGAATGAATGAATGAATGCATGAATGAATGAATGAATGAATGAATGAATGAATGAATGAATGAATGAATGAATGAATGAATGAATGAATGAATGAATGAATGCATGAATGCATGAATGAATGAATGAATGAATGAATGAATGAATGAATGAATGAATGAATGAATGCATGAATGAATGAATGCATGAATGAATGAATGAATGCATGAATGAATGAGTAACCGTTTAATAAAACAAACAATGACAACAGTGCAAATATAAGACAAATAAATGTACCATTGTTCACTGTACAACAGTAAATAAGAAGTCTGACAATATTGACCTTTTAAGGCATTCAGCTTACGAATATATTAATCAGTACTTCGATGTACTGCAAAAATGCTAGATATGATTCACATGCATCAAATAAATGCATTGCAACCCTTGCAGGAATCGAGCATTACTACTGGTGCCTGGGAACGAAGCCTGGCTACTGTGACAAGATAACGTACATCGAAACGACGGAGGTTGAGGCCTCGTCCGTCCCGTACGGCGACCTAAACCTACGTGACGGTCACCCCGTCTACGTGACGGTGCAGGTACGTGACGGCCACCCGGTCTACGTGACGGTGCATGTGACGCACTGTTAACATACGTTGAACACAAATCCTGTTTTCAATATTATAATAACGAATAGGTCGTAAGAGTGAAATGTAACGGGTGTACATTTGACATCGATTCCACCGAGGATATATGTGAATGGAGCAGAAATAGTAATATTTAATAACATTTAAAGAAGCACATTTGAAGTGTTGACAGAGGTTTTGTGAAATGCCCATGCATACATCTACCGACCCCTTTGCGTTGGTACTATAATTTTTATGTAGCCATATCATGTATGTTAATTCATAGACATGTAGCTACACACCCCGCGAGAATTCATTCTGTACAATGTCGTTCATTTGTTGTTAACATAGTTGTTTTGAGGATCACGGCGACACGTTTACGTATCTTAATAATTATTATATCATATTGAAAACAAAACTTGTCTTAGCGTTAATTGGTTTCGCCATCAACCTGGAATTGTATATTAATTTGTCGATTATTTGGCTACTTAGGTTGAATGCAATTCCAAAAAAGCTTATTTACTTACTTATTTAACTTTTACTTGAGCGGTTTTTTTTTGTATTGCTGAAGCGCAACATGTTCTAAGTAGTAATATAGTAGTATACACTACGTAAAGCCTAACGTAAATACAACTCAAATTATAAGTCACCAACTATTTTACATATGCCTTAGTCGTGCATATCTATATACCGTACTTTTAAAGTTACACGTTGTCTACCCGTCTGTTGCTATCATAACCTCCTGATGTCACAGCTTACTAGTATTAAAATCATGTTTGTTTAGTCTTGTGAAAATAAATAGACAGCGACACTGTTGATATAAAGTACATATTCAGCCGTGGCGTTCCTACGTCTATTCAACGTAACAGAGGTACCGCTTTCCTTGACAACCGTTCCTGTAGCCTTTGCTTACACTATGCAACGTATGCAGTGTTTGTTATAGTAGGTCTACATTAATAACAGTTACTGGTATAACGTACGTTTATATAGTATATGCGCAACGCTTTTCACCAGACCTATTACGCATTATATACCAACATAGTTACCTTATATTTCAGGCCGTAAACCGAGTTGGTCTGACCGCCGTGGTTACGGCTAGAGCGATCAACGTCGACGCGTCACCGCCCGTCACTGGGCACGTTTATGACGTCATCAATGACACGCAAACAACTGATTCGGATTTTACGGTTAGTTTCGTAAAACCATCGGCGTTATACGACGGGCGCTTTTTACGTAAAATTACCATATTAACCTTAGCCAATAATGATATAATTTACTTTATTATGCCAATAATTTCATATGTTACTTAAACGCGACATTTGTTCGCAAACCGACATATATTAATTTAATTGATTTACATATATTTAATCAATTTTTTTGCGCACGAATATTGTATGTATAATAACAATATTGATTATAACTTTCTTCTCTCTTTGTCTTCTTTTTCCCTGGCTTTTCCCGTACATGTGGGTCGCCGGTATATCGTCATCCTTCCAAATATGTAATAAAGCCTCAGGTTAGAATTTAAAATATAACATACATTTTAAGAAATTATAATATTTCTAGGACCGTCTACATCTTATTTGTTATCATAACTTACAACGTAACATGACTATCGGGTATTATTTATAAACCTGCATTAGGAACTGTGATCATAACATTGATTTCCGTGAAGTCGAAGATTGCTAATGACTACCTGTGTATCTGACACAGCCGACGGCGTCTGAGATCGCCGTCATCTGGCCCGGATTTCACGATCCACATTCACACGTCACAGGATACAGCGTCAACATCGGCAAATGTCCCAACTGTGACGACATCCTGGAAAAGTCTCACGTAGGAATTACTACCAGTACGTGGCAAAATAGCATGTCATATTGGATGTCTCCATTAACATAATATTATTTGATTCGTATTGCTGATTAACTGTTTATGTATAACGTGTTGCGAGTATGCCCGATGTCTAAGTAAGATGAACATGATAAAGTCGTGCGTCAGTTAGCTTTGGACAGTATTTGTTGGCGGTTAAGATATTTGGTGTTTGGATGTTGAACATAAAAATATACCTGGGATATGTATTTCCCAAAGGGAAGTACGTTGATAGACACACATACACACGCACGTATATATATATATATATATATATATATATATATATATATATATATATATATATATATATATTCATATTCAAGATGACTTCCCCACATCACGTTTCTGTTTCAGACATCCGCCTGACAGACGTCACACTAGAGCCCGGCGTGACGTACTACACAACCGTCGAGGCGTGTAATGGCGCCGGACTGTGCACCAGTATGACGTCGGACGGAATCATCCCTGACGTCACGAGCCCCGTGGCCGGGCACCTGCACGACGGCATCTCGGGGGAAGACTTGGAATACGAGAGTTCAAGGTGACATAAAGCGTTTAAACAAGTGTAGAATTGCGTCAGCAATAAACGACAATTCATGCAGTGTGCTATATCTAGGTATTATTATTATTATTAGTAGTAGTACTACAACTACTAATATGTGTTATAGGTTTTATTCACCATCTTATCTGCGTATTATATCGTTTTGTCAAGAAAAAAGTGCAATAACATTTCGGAAACGTTACACCATGATGTATGTATATATATACTTTATGACAACATTATCTAACAGCAGATCCCTTCCCCGTCGTTCAGTGTCACTATCCGAGACAGTGGGTCAGTGCTGTTGAACCATCCAATATTAACTTCGTTTCGACTGTATTGAATGTGCCATAATCTCTCTTTGTTGTTCCTCTCTTGTTGTCCCTGTCGTCAGGAACGAGGTTGGCCAGGTGTCATCTTTTCTTCGTCATTTCCTTCCTTCCTATGGAAGTTCATAAACTCTGCACCAAGGAACAGCACGCTGTATGAAATGTTAGCCCTCTTTACGTCGTAGCCATTTTACTTAAGACGTAAACCGGACTTCATGTCGCCGCCAGGTCGATTCTGTCAGCCCATTGGGTGAACCCCCACGACCCTGAGTCGGGCCTGTTGTACATGGATTGGTGGGCGGGGACGACGCCGGGACACAGTGACGTCCTCGCTCCCACCAGACTGCACGTGACCAACAGGGCGACGGCGATCCTTTCGCATTCAATGCCTCTGGGACAGAAGGTGTACGTCACGTTGAAGGTCGTCAACAAGGCAGGTGAGACGAACACACGCCAGGGGGAGCCACAGCAACATTAGCAACAACAACAATACTACTACTACTACTATTATTACTACTACTACTACTACTATTACTACTACTACTACTACTACTACTACTACTACTACTACTACTACTACTACTACTACTACTATTACTACTACTACTACTACTACTACTACTACTACTACTACTGCTACTACTACTACTACTACTACTACTACTACTACTACTGCTACTACTACTACTACTACTACTACTACTACTACTGCTACTGTTACTACTACTACTACTACTACTACTACTACTACTACTACTACTACTACTACTACTACTACTACTACTACTACTACTACTACTGCTACTACTACTACTACTACTACTACTACTGCTACTACTACTACTACTACAACTACTACTACTACTACTACTACTACTACTACTACTACTACTACTACTACTACTACTACTACTACTACTCATAATAATAATAATAATAATAATAATAATAATAATAATAATAATAATAATAATAATAATAATAATAATAATAATAATAATAATAATAATAATAATAATAATAATAATAATAATAATAATAATAATAATAATAATAATAATAATAATAATAATAATAATAATAATAATAATAATAATAGCAACAATAAAACAAACTGAATTTGCACATTGAATTTCATTTCATAACTTTGTTCGGTAGTTTTGAACTTAGTCGGTAAGAAGAAATACACACAATAAAAGCCTAAATAAAACGTGAATAAAGAGGGATCCAATTGGTGCAGAATGGTTGATTGAGTGTCCTACCCCACAACGGTCTCCTGCTCTTGTCGGTGTGTATAAGTGTGTGCGTTCTTTGAACCTCTGGGTGAGGTTGTTTCCTCGATATGGGCGCGGCTGCACGACACCAGTACTTGGCCAAGATCAGTTGAGGACATATGTCAAATAATATCCTCTAT
>OZ024865.1:4281460-4284512 GCA_964017155.1 Oasisia sp. SBJ-2009 | reverse complement strand
TAATGTATGCGTTTGCTATTTGATACATGCACGTCTCTGCATTATACCCACTAACATGTATGCGCCTACGTGCATACACATGTACGCACTCACCAGTTCACACTCACTTACACTCCCACTGTTTCTAGGAACGCACTTATACTCTACTGTCCACGCCGTCGACGCGGCCGGTCTCACTTCGGCCAAGGTCCACTCGGACGGAGTGGTCATCGACTCGTCTCCTCCCCAGCCGGTCCACAAGTTCCGCTTCGGTCCAAATCTCCTGCAAAATCCGTCATTCGAAGAAGGCGCCTATCGATCAACGCCAAGCAAGTGGACCGGAAGTGGAATATTCTACTTCTCCACCAGTAGCAGCGGCATCGATCCCCAAGACGGTCCAGCGTACCTGGACATCGCAAGCGGCTACATCGAACAGACGATCGCAACGGTCAAGGCAAAGAAGTATCGGGTGACGTTCTACGTTCGCTCACCGGATAGCGTCCGTTTTTATTCTCAGCAGATTGGCTTTGTCCGACTCCCAGAATTCCACGCGGCCTTTGCTGTGGCGCCATCGCCCGCCGATTGGCAGAAGCATTTTTATTTCTTCATTGCCAGCGACACGTCATCGACTGTCCGAATCGGCGCTGTTGGACGTAAGACGGGCTTCCTGCTGGACGGGGTCAAAGTGCAAGAGGTCAGTGCAGGTCGCCGAGTCCCGTCCGCTGACCCGAGAGATCCGGTCAACGCGTATGTGCAGCCGATGCACGTGCACGTGACGTCGAGGGGCAGCTACACGGCCGTGACGGCGGCGTGGGACGTCGAGGACCCCGAGAGTCCCGTGACCGGCCACTCCTGGGCCGTCGGAACAGTGCGGGGTGAGTGGTGTGTTAATTCGGGTCATGTGTTACTTCGAGTCATGTGTTACTTCGAGTCATGTGTTACGTCGAGTCATGTGTTACTTCGATGCACCTGTTACGTCGAGTGATGTGTTACTTCGATTCACGTGTTACGTCGAGTCATGTGTTACTTCGATTCACGTGTTACGTCGAGTCATGCGTTACGTCGATTCACGTGTTACGTCGAGTCATGTGTTGCTTCGATTCACGTGTTACGTCGAGTCGTGTGTTACTTCGATTCACGTGTTACGTCGAATCATGTGTTACGTCGATTATGATGCAGTCTAACTAAACTTAACATTAATTAATTATTATATAACATTTAGCCTCTGCATGTGAACATGGGGCCAAGTGGATTTAGTCCCTCAGTTTTATATATAGAAAATTGTTGTAAATACTCCAGCTAGTTTTATGGAATTGTGCAGTCTGCAGGCTACACGAGTTGTGTGAACATGTCTCAACACCAGTCAAGGGTTTTTGGTCAATAACTAGTTGACTATAAATGTACACTAAATTATAGTAATTGGTACATAGAGCTTAAATAGTTATACACCCGTCTGGGCAGAGGAGCTGGAATTCATTGTGTATTGTCGGTGCACAGTGGCTATATCTGTGAATTAATAAATGTGATTGCCCATTACCAACAAACATAGTAATTGATTTACTTTGTGAAAACAGAGAAAGGGCTGCCCGAGAAACTGTGTAATTGATGTAATAACATGTCATGAATGCCGGGTTAATATATATATATATATATATATATATATATATATATATATATATATATATATATATATATATATATATATATATATATATATATATATATATACGTACTTATGTATGTATGTATATATATATATGTATATAAATATATATATATATATATATATATATATATATATATATATATATATATATATATATATATATATATATATATATATACATATATATATATATATATATATATATATACATACAACTGTTGTGAGCGAACTAATATTCACAAAATCATTCAAACAGTTAACACCATTTATTACTTTATTTGTAATACAAGTTATCGCTGAAAGTGCGTCATAACACGTCACGTCCCACAGGAGGAGTGCAGCTGCAGAACTTCCGGTCTGTCGGTCGGCAGACTCACGCACGCGCAGACGGGCTCCTTTTGCAGCATGGGACAGAGGTGCACGTGACCGTGGTGGCCGAGAACGCGGCCGGACTGAGGACGGCCATCTACTCAGACCCTCTGATCATTGACCTCACCCGACCCGTGCTGTGTTGTATCGACGTCAGTACAACTGTTGTTGTTATTGTGATTATACTACTGCTACTGCTACTGCTACTGCTACTGCTACTGCTACTGCTACTGCTACTGCTGCTGCTGCTGCTGCTGCTGCTGCTGCTGCTGCTGCTGCTGCTGCTGCTGCTGCTGCTGCTGCTGCTGCTACTGCTACTGCTACTGCTACTGCTACTGCTACTGCTACTGCTACTGCTACTGCTACTGCTACTGCTACTGCTACTGCTACTGCTACTGCTACTGCTACTGCTACTGCTACTGCTACTGCTACTGCTACTGCTACTGCTACTGCTACTGCTGCTGCTGCTGCTACTGCTACTGCTACTGCTACTGCTACTACTACTACTACTACATATATATATATATATATATATACATATATATATATATATATATACGTATATATATATACATATATATGTATATATATATATACATATATATATATATATATATATATATATATATACACGTACACATATATATTCATATATTATTATTATTATTATTATTATTATTATTATTATTATTATTATTATTATTATTATTATTATTATTATTATTATTATTATTATTATTATTATTATTATTATTATTATTATTATTATTATTATTATTATTATTATTATTATTATTATTATTATTATTATTATTATTATTATTACGATAACCATAACCATAACGGCAACGATATCAATAACTGTAACTATAATGACAACGGTAATGCTACTAATTATATTAATTATAATAATACAATTAGCAACAAGAACAATACTAACAGCAATGATACCAAACATGCGTTTCAATTGCTAGGTTGCTCCGTACCAGACCTCACGTGTCTTGAGCATTAATTGGAAAGTATCCGATCCAGAAAGTG
>OZ024865.1:4268960-4276460 GCA_964017155.1 Oasisia sp. SBJ-2009 | reverse complement strand
GTGCGTTTGTGCGTGTGTGCGTGTGTGCGTGTGTGCGTGTGTGCGTGTGTGCGTGTGTGCGTGTGTGCGTGTGTGCGTGTGTGCGTGTGTGCGTGTGTGCGTGTGTGCGTGTGTGCGTGTGTGCGTGTGTGCGTGTGTGCGTGTGTGCGTGTGTGCGTGTGTGCGTGTGTGCGTGTGTGCGTGTGTGCGTGTGTGCGTGTGTGCGTGTGTGCGTGTGTGCGTGTGTGCGTGTGTGCGTGTGTGCGTGTGTGCGTGTGTGCGTGTGTGCGTGTGTGCGTGTGTGCGTGTGTGCGTGTGTGCGTGTGTGCGTGTGTGCGTGTGTGCGTGTGTGCGTGTGTGCGTGTGTGCGTGTGTGCGTGTGTGCGTGTGTGCGTGTGTGCGTGTGTGCGTGTGTGCGTGTGTGCGTGTGTGCGTGTGTGCGTGTGTGCGTGTGTGCGTGTGTGCGTGTGTGCGTGTGTGCGTGTGTGCGTGTGTGCGTGTGTGCGTGTGTGCGTGTGTGCGTGTGTGCGTGTGTGCGTGTGTGCGTGTGTGCGTGTGTGCGTGTGTGCGTGTGTGCGTGAGTGCGTGTGTGCGTGTGTGCGTGTGTGCGTGTGTGCGTGTGTGCGTGTGTGCGTGTGTGCGTGTGTGCGTGTGTGCGTGTGTGCGTGTGTGCGTGTGTGCGTGTGTGCGTGTGTGCGTGTGTGCGTGTGTGCGTGTGTGCGTGTGTGCGTGTGTGCGTGTGTGCGTGTGTGCGTGTGTGCGTGTGTGCGTGTGTGCGTGTGTGCGTGTGTGCGTGTGTGCGTGTGTGCGTGTGTGCGCGTGTGCGCGTGTGCGCGTGTGTGAGTGTCTGCGTGTGTGCGTGCGTGCCTGCCTGCGTGTGTGCGTGCTTGCGTGTGTGCTTGTATATGTACCTGCATGAACTTATCTCCTAGTATTTAGTTACACTTTTTGAGGCCATTTTTATGGTCGAAGTTCTTTGTTACGTTTCTTTTGTTTTAGGTGAATATCAGACGAACTGATAACACCGAAGTGGTGCCTTGGAAGTCGTTGGCTACATCCGATGAGCTGTACGGGGAACTGAAGGGTCTAACACTGACCTCCTATTCCACGTACAAACTGCTGCTTCGAGTGAACAACAACGCTAATCTAACGAGTCCCGTAATCTCCAACAACTTCACCATCGAGACGGAAGCTCCAATAATCGTTTCTGGTCAGTTTGTTATTGGACCATACATCATCCTCTTTGTGTGTCAAAGTATGTCTTTGCGTTATTGACTTATCTTCAAGCAATAACAATGGTGAATATAAGCAGCACTGTATACAAATGCACAACTATTAAATGTTACCCTGATACATGCATGACTTGGCCGACATCTGTATATGAATGACCTAATGTGAAAAATATTGTATAATGTAGAAATGTATTATTTTTCGTTATGCAATATAATGTGCAACACGTTGAAAATCCCTCCTTAGGCCACCACCAGGGCGGCCTTACCATAGAATAGGGCAGAGACGCTTATAGGATATCAGGACAACTACGAAATAGAAACATATTCTTCTTCTTCTTCGCCTTTTCCCACTAGGTGGGTCAGCGGCACGAATTCTTGATTTCCAGAATGTTCTTTCCTGGGCATCCTCCAGGATGATCCGCAGTGCCTGCATATCCCTTCGGACGCAATCCATCCATCTCCGAAATCTCAGAAAAGCATGAAATTACGTGATACGATCTCCTCATATGTACTAGTACAGATATGAACTTACGACTTCCAGCTGGTATTCTTACCTCATCGTTTATGTTGTGTCTCCCAGGTGTAACTCTGAAAAGTGAATGGATCCGGCCTTGGAAATTGAACTTAGACTGGACTGGCATGTTCGTCAGTAACTCGACACTTGTTTACGAGACCAACATCGGTACGTGAAGTTATGTACATGTACACGCTTTCGTCTTTTATTTTTGCACTAAAATGAAAGCTTCCGTTGTATCATATCACAACTCAGTGTAGCACAGTGAATGGTGGTTGACTAAGCTGTACACGCCCTCATACACGCACACACGTGCACACAGACACGCGAACACGCGCACACACGCACGCACGCATGCACACACGCACACACACACACACACACACTCACGCACACACACGCACACACGCGCACACGCGCACACGCGTACACGCGCACACACGCACACACGTACAACACATACACCCACACACCCACACACCCACACACCCACAGGCACATGTACATGCATACAACTACATGCACGCACTCATCCGCACACACATACGCACGCACATACACACGCACACGCACACGCACACGCACACGCACACGCACACGCACACGCACACGCACACACACCTGTACGCACACACACACGTGCGCGCACATACAGGCAAACACATCTACTCACAAACACACCCACACACCCACACCCACACACACACACACACACACACACACACACACACACACACACACACACACACACACACACATACACACATATATATATATATATATATATATACATATATATATATATATATATATATATATATATATACATATATATATATATATATGTATATATATATATATATATATACGCGTACGATACGTATATACACACTTATACACTCAGGAATTCACACTGGCAACTTATATATTAATCAAACAACAACACTATACGATTGCCCTCTCTGTTTCAGGCACGAGACTCGGAGGCAAAGACGTGTTGGACTGGACAACCACGGACCGGGCTACGATGACCATTACAGGAGTTGACCACACGAAGGAACAACACGTGACCTTGACCGCCATCAACAAGGCCGGAATGTACACGACTCGAACACACATTGTTCTTTATAAACCATCTACCGGATAGTGTCTTATAGACAACGACCAACCCTTTCGATGGATTGTTTAACTGACGTGGCCGATACGGCTAGAAATGCGAATGCCGGCATTCACCGCGTAGATTTAAATAATACGGATTGCAGTTTGTATTTTGTTGAGTTATGTATGTATTAATAATAGCGTAACGTTTTGCAGTTGCAAATATGCTGGCAAGAATTATACTAATGCTTCCTGTTATTATCGTTCCATCATTTAATGTGCGAAACTTTGGCATGTATACCCTTTATGAATATGTTACAGTGATTTATTTCAAGTATCAGTGCGACAGTATATCACATGTGGATATGCAAAATGCACTAGTTAAAAGCAACGACACATTTATTGTAATCAAAGCAAACGTACAGTGCGTGTGCGTGTGCGTGTGCGTGTGCGTGTGCGTGTGCGTGTGCGTGTGCGTGTGCGTGTGCGTGTGCGTGTGCGTGTGCGTGTGCGTGTGCGTGTGCGTGTGCGTGTGCGTGTGCGTGTGCGTGTGCGTGTGCGTGTGCGTGTGCGTGTGCGTGTGCGTGTGCGTGTGCGTGTGCGTGTGCGTGTGCGTGTGCGTGTGCGTGTGCGTGTGCGTGTGCGTGTGCGTGTGCGTGTGCGTGTGCGTGTGCGTGTGCGTGTGCGTGTGCGTGTGCGTGTGCGTGTGCGTGTGCGTGTGCGTGTGCGTGTGCGTGTGCGTGTGCGTGTGCGTGTGCGTGTGCGTGTGCGTGTGCGTGTGCGTGTGCGTGTGCGTGTGCGTGTGCGTGTGCGTGTGCGTGTGCGTGTGCGTGTGCGTGTGCGTGTGCGTGTGCGTGTGCGTGTGCGTGTGCGTGTGCGTGTGCGTGTGCGTGTGCGTGTGCGTGTGCGTGTGCGTGTGCGTGTGCGTGTGCGTGTGCGTGTGCGTGTGCGTGTGCGTGTGCGTGTGCGTGTGCGTGTGCGTGTGCGTGTGCGTGTGCGTGTGCGTGTGCGTGTGCGTGTGCGTGTGCGTGTGCGTGTGCGTGTGCGTGTGCGTGTGCGTGTGCGTGTGCGTGTGCGTGTGCGTGTGCGTGTGCGTGTGCGTGTGCGTGTGCGTGTGCGTGTGCGTGTGCGTGTGCGTGTGCGTGTGCGTGTGCGTGTGCGTGTGCGTGTGCGTGTGCGTGTGCGTGTGCGTGTGCGTGTGCGTGTGCGTGTGCGTGTGCGTGTGCGTGTGCGTGTGCGTGTGCGTGTGCGTGTGCGTGTGCGTGTGCGTGTGCGTGTGCGTGTGCGTGTGCGTGTGCGTGTGCGTGTGCGTGTGCGTGTGCGTGTGCGTGTGCGTGTGCGTGTGCGTGTGCGTGTGCGTGTGCGTGTGCGTGTGCGTGTGCGTGTGCGTGTGCGTGTGCGTGTGCGTGTGCGTGTGCGTGTGCGTGTGCGTGTGCGTGTGCGTGTGCGTGTGCGTGTGCGTGTGCGTGTGCGTGTGCGTGTGCGTGTGCGTGTGCGTGTGCGTGTGCGTGTGCGTGTGCGTGTGCGTGTGCGTGTGCGTGTGCGTGTGCGTGTGCGTGTGCGTGTGCGTGTCCTTGTGCGTGTGCGTGTGCGTGTGCGTGTGCGTGTGCGCGCGCGCGCGTGCGTGCGTGCGTGCGTGCGTGCGTGCGCGTGTATGGTCTTCTTAAAATTACAAGTAGCTGCCACCTAACCAAGGTATTAATTTAGTGACACACTAACGAAACTCTTTCATTGGATGTTCTTGTTTTAACTGGCATAGCACGTAACAAAGAGGGATATAATTATTATGTGGATATGATATGTGGTTAGGTAACAAAGGATGTGGTGTATTAGTCACCTGGTGTCACGAATACAACACTTGTTTAACCGAAAACATTGATTGCTTAATAAACTGCTGCATCATTTTTTCCCTTTTTTAGTGTTTCATAATTAAGCATGATTAACTCGCCTTTCGCCAATATACTTTATTTTGTTTCAATACTAAAACGGGCGCTTAGTCATTTGGTTTTAGATGTAACTGTAGAGTCGGACATATAGTGCGTGTTTCGAGGTGTCACGTTCTCTTTCATCTGGACTTGAACTTACACAATAGTTACAGATAATTATGTTTGAGTGCTCCCACTACACTCAATATAGCATAACGTACATATGCTGTTTTTCCGTCTGGATAAAACATCACGAAACTACTTCCCAATTACCATAACGACCGCAACCAACCACCACTATCACCATATGGACGCCCCCATACCAATACTATAACACTTACATTGTCATAATCACTACAACTACCACTACCACATTCTTGAAGACAAACGTTGACTTTACTTGACGTTATGTTTTTACGGTTATTACTACATGTTCATCTATCTGGAATAATAACAAGACTGACGATGATGACGATATGAGTGGGTGTCACGCCACACACTATCAGTGTCAAGAGTACGCTTGGACAGACACAAGCAGCAGACGCTAGCTCTCATTACCATGGGTGCAAAACCGCTGTATTCATCGTGTTAACTAAGCCTGGCTCTCGAGTGTCGGCTTCCCGGTTGCATGTCTACGTATAGTTGGATTGACACTAGCAACATATAATGACACTTTCGTGTTATATTTGTGTGTGACCAAAATATGTCCTATACAATAGTGTGTATATGTGCATGTGTGTCTATGCGTGTATGTGTTTATGTGTATAGTATGAGTGTATGTGTTTGTGTGTGTGTGTGTGTGTGTATGTGTGTGTGTGTGTGTGTGTGTGTGTGTGTGTGTGTGTGTGTGTGTGTGTGTGTGTGTGTGTGTGAGTGTATATGTGTGCATGTGTGTACGTATGTGTGTACATGTGTATGCGTGAAATGCACGTACGTAAGCACATACGTACGTAGGTACGTACGTATTTTTGTACGTATGCATGTATGTGTGTATGTGTGTATGTGTGTATGTGTGTATGTGTGTATGTGTGTATGTGTGTATGTGTGTATGTGTGTATGTGTGTATGTGTGTATGTATGGATGTATGCATGTATGTATGTATGTATGTATGTATGTATATATGTATATATGTATACACGTTGGCACCTATATATATTTCGATGCGCTACATTGGATCGAACAATATAACATTAATTGGTCAATAATAACAAAATCGATTGTGTTCACGTCAAATAAAGCAAGCATTTTATTATGAGATGAGATGAAATTCATCATATCATCATCTTGAATAAATACATCAAAATACAGAAAAGCATCTTCATGTATTGCAAAATAGCATGACCTCTTCTTGAAACTCAGGGTCAATCCAACTGTGACGTTTAGCCTTATACGATGTGGCTGACAGCCGCCGGATGACGCCGTGCTTTTTTTCGAACTTCTCTTCCGGAGAGCGGATGCTTACTGGAGTCGTCGACGTCACGATGCGTCTCAAAAGGTGGTGCCAGGGGCAAGATTGATGGCTTTCACCTCATCCGTTGTCAACGCAGATTTGTAGAAAGAGATCTATAGAAAAACACACAAACAAACGTAATGATTTTGCTAATTACTACGTGAGGGCCTATGTATACCTGTGCAGTAAAAGGAAAGCGCAGCTCAGGACTGATCAAAGTGCTTTACATTTTACTTCCTGGCAGATCTGTTCAATCAAACATCATCACAACTTCTCTGGGGAGCAATCAGCCACACGGCAATTAATACGCCAACGCTGCTGGTACAAATATCCAAATGTGATATATGTCGATATTTCACGCATTGTAGTGGTATGTTTAACTCACATTTATTAGACACACCGGCTGACGCTGGCTTAAGTGAACGCACATAGCAAAGCAGACTCCCATGCCATAAACACATACACACACGTACACACATGCACACATGCACACATGCACACACGCACACACGCACACACGCACACACGCACACACGCACACACGCACACACGCACACACGCACACACGCACACACGCACACACGCACACACGCACACACGCACACACGCACGCACGCACGCACGCACGCACGCACGCACGCACGCACACACGCACACACGCACACACGCACACACGCACACACGCACACACGCACACACGCACACACGCACACACGCACACACGAACACACGCACACACGCACACACGCACACACGCACACACGCACACACGCACACACGCACACACGCACACACGCACACACGCACACACGCACACACGCACACACGCACACACGCACACACGCACACACGCACACACGCACACACGCACACACGCACACACGCACACACGCACACACGCACACACGCACACACGCACACACGCACACACGCACACACGCACACACGCACACACGCACACACGCACACACGCACACACGCACACACGCACACACGCACACACGCACACACGCACACACGCACACACGCACACACGCACACACGCACACACGCACACACGCACACACGCACACACGCACACACGCACACACGCACACACGCACACACGCACACACGCACACACGCACACACGCACACACCGACACACATACACACATACACACATACACACATACACACATACACACACATACACACATACACACACGCACATACACACATACACACATAAACACATACACACTTACAAAAATATACACATACACGCATACACGCATACACGCATACACGCATACACGCACA
>OZ024865.1:4256460-4263960 GCA_964017155.1 Oasisia sp. SBJ-2009 | reverse complement strand
TGTGTGTGTGTGTGTGTGTGTGTGTGTGTATGTGTGTATGTGGGTAGGTGACTAGGTGTGTATGTGTGTGTGTGTGTGTGTGTGTGTGTGTGTGTGTGTATGTATGCATGTGTGTACGTATGTGTGTATATATGTGTATATATGTATGCGCATAATGTACGTTCGCAAGCACGTACGTACGTACGTACGTATGTATGTATGTACGTGTGTACGTATGTATGTATGTATGTATGTATGTATGTATGTATGTATGTATGTATGTATGTATGTATGTATGTATGTATGCATGCATGCATGCATGCATGTATGTATGTATGTATGTATGTATGTATGTATGTATGTATGTATGTATGTATGTATGTATGTATGTATGTATGTATGCATGTATGTATGTATGTATGTATGTATGCATGTATGTATGTATGTATGTATGTATGTATCCATACACGTTGGTATGTATTCAACACATTATTTCGATGCCCTACATTGCATCGAACTAATTTCTCAATAACAAAATCGATTGTGTTCACGTAAAACAAAGCAAGCATTGTTTATTCAGATGAGATGAAATTCATCATATCATCATCTTGAATAAATACATCAAAATACAGAAAAGCATCTTCATGTATTGCAAAATAGCATGACCTCTTCTTGAAACTCAGGGTAAATCCAACTGTGACGTTTAGCCTTATACGATGTGGCTGACAACCGCCGGATGACGCCGTGCTTTTTTTCGATCTCCTCTTCCGGAGAGCGGTTGCTTACTGGAGTCGTCGACGTCACGATGCGTCTCAAAAGGTGGTGCCAGGGGCAAGATTGATGGCTTTCACCTCATCCTTCGTCAACGCGGATTTGTAGAAAGAGATCTATAGAAAAACACACAAACAAACTTAATGATTTTGCTAATTACTACGTAAGGGCCTAGGTATACCTTTGCAGTAAAAGGAAAGCGCAGCTCAGGACTGATCAAAGTGCTTTACATTTTACTTCCTGGCAGATCTGTTCAATCAAACATCATCACAACTTCTCTGGGGAGCAATCAGCCACACAGCAATGAATACGCCAACGCTGCTGGTACAAATATCCAAATGTGATATATGTCGATATTTCACGCATTGTAGTGGTATGTTTAACTCACATTTATTAGACACACCGGCTGACGCTGGCTTAAGTGAACGCACATAGCAAAGCAGACTCCCATGCCATAAACACATACACACACGTACACACGTACACACATGCACACACGCACACACGCACACACACACACACGCACACACGCACACACGCACACACGCACACACGCACACACGCACACACGCACACACGCACACACGCACACACGCACACACGCACACACGCACACACGCACACACGCAGACACGCACACACGCACACACGCACACACGCACACACGCACACACGCACACACGCACACACGCACACACCGACACACCGACACACATACACACATACACACATACACACATACACACATACACACTTACAAAAATACACACATACACACATACACACATACGCACATACGCACATACGCACATACGCACATACGCACATACGCACATACGCACATACGCACATACGCACACACGCACACACGTACACACGTTCACACGTTCACACGTACACACGTACACACGTACACACGTACATACACACACACACACACACACACACACATATACACACATACACACATACACATACACATACACACACACACACACACACACACACACACACACACACACACACACATACAAATGCGCACACACACTCATACTGGTAAACACGAAATGCCAACATGACATTGTTGTTGACTCGAAAATCGTCAAGCACGTTGTACAGTAACACAAAACAAAATAACCGACGTGACATAAGCAACACCGCTAATGTGTTGAAAGTTAACAATTTGCCAGTGGTTTAGTTCGTACTCACTTCATCCATCTGGCCATCGAAGTGACATGGCGGAGATACACACTTCATATTGCCAATCATCATTGGGCACACCGTGTTGGCAATCGGACCTAAGCGAACAAATGAATCGCACTTGTTAATGGTTCCCGGCTACACAAAGCTGTAGATAAAGTTAACTTCACGTCTCGTCAAATTAATTACTTTTTCTAAGGCGTCTTCTTTGTA
The DNA here is from genome assembly GCA_964017155.1 of Oasisia sp. SBJ-2009. NCBI lineage: Eukaryota > Metazoa > Annelida > Polychaeta > Sabellida > Siboglinidae > Oasisia > Oasisia sp. SBJ-2009. The sequence continues at coordinate 4,261,797 of OZ024865.1, read as the reverse complement.
AACATACAATTTATTTAGTGGTGTATCAATAGCTTTGTTTTCGTCGTGCGTACATTCTGTCACTCTTGCCAAACCGGTATATTACGTAGTAAAACCAGACGTGTGATTCATGATATTTTCAAATCCAACCGTATAACCACAACTCAGAGGCCCTAGAAGATATGGATAGCCGGGGACAGTTTCACTGATACACGTATGCATTTGCATTAACACAAACAGCCATACATTTTCATAAACACACATCCATGACAACTATATACCATTTTACTTATTCAAATCAATACTATATATGTACACTCAATGCATAATGTCAGACCAAAACAATATGCTAGATATGTTGGTGGATCTTGACATATTGTAGCTAATATACTGACAATTAGGCATAATTGTGTCAGCGTGTATAATGGCAACATTTCTTTGATACTAACACACGAAGGCATTATTTCACGAGAGAAATGCATTTAGTATATTGAAATAGCTGGACACTTGTAACAAATATTGGAACTACTGTTTACCTGCGAAGCTTTTAGTTGCTTTCAGCTGAGCGTCGATGTACACCCTCATGTGTTTTCCGTCCCACGACATAACCGCGTGATGCCACAAACAGTCCCAGGCCTACGGAATGTATATATGTTTTTGGTAAAGCAGGCAAACACGACAACCTCTTCACAATAAAATCTTGTCTAATTTATTCGACTCTGAAATTAACAATTTCTTTCGTGGGTGGTGGTAATGTCTAGTAATAGTGATATCTTATATACAACTCATCACGATATGCCGTAACAAGGAACAATGTAAATAAATTGCACAACAGTCTTATTTCAATAGTGATCGTCTAAAATATAAGTAAAACATAACAGAGATACGAGATAGAAACTGTACACATAGAGTCGTCTTATTTCTATAGGAAATGGACTAGTAAAATGTAATTATCACACACGCACGCGAACGCGAACGCGAACGCGAACGCGAACGCGAACGCGCACGCGCACGCGCACGCGCACGCGCACGCGCACGCGCACGCGCACGCGCACGCGCACGCGCACGCACACGCACACGCACACGCACACGCACACGCACACGCACACGCACACGCACACGCACACGCACACGCACACGCACACGCACACGCACACGCACACGCACACGCACACGCACACGCACACGCACACGCACACGCACACGCACACGCACACGCACACGCACACGCACACGCACACGCACACGCACACGCACACGCACACGCACACGCACACGCACACGCACACGCACACGCACACGCACACGCACACGCACACGCACACGCACACGCACACGCACACGCACACGCACACGCACACGCACACGCACACGCACACGCACACGCACACGCACACGCACACGCACACGCACACGCACACGCACACGCACACGCACACGCACACGCACACGCACACGCACACGCACACGCACACGCACACGCACACGCACACGCACACGCACACGCACACGCACACGCACACGCACACGCACACGCACACGCACACGCACACGCACACGCACACGCACACGCACACGCACACGCACACGCACACGCACACGCACACGCACACGCACACGCACACGCACACGCACACGCACACGCACACGCACACGCACACGCACACGCACACGCACACGCACACGCACACGCACACGCACACGCACACGCACACGCACACGCACACGCACACGCACACGCACACGCACACGCACACGCACACGCACACGCACACGCACACGCACACGCACACGCACACGCACACGCACACGCACACGCACACGCACACGCACACGCACACGCACACGCACACGCACACGCACACGCACACGCACACGCACACGCACACGCACACGCACACGCACACGCACACGCACACGCACACGCACACGCACACGCACACGCACACGCACACGCACACGCACACGCACACGCACACGCACACGCACACGCACACGCACACGCACACGCACACGCACACGCACACGCACACGCACACGCACACGCACACGCACACGCACACGCACACGCACACGCACACGCACACGCACACGCACACGCACACGCACACGCACACGCACACGCACACGCACACGCACACGCACACGCACACGCACACGCACACGCACACGCACACGCACACGCACACGCACACGCACACGCACACGCACACGCACACGCACACGCACACGCACACGCACACGCACACGCACACGCACACGCACACGCACACGCACACGCACACGCACACGCACACACTCATAAACATACACATACACATACACATACACATACACATACACATACACATACACATACACATACACATACACATACACATACACATGCACACACACAAACACACACAAACACACACACACTCGCACGCACGCACGCACGCACGCACGCACGTACACAAACGCACTCACACCAACACGCACGCACACATACACACGCACATACACACATACACACACAAACAAATACACATTCACGTATATACATATATATATATATATATATATATATATATATATATATATTTATACGTGTAATACATGTAATTTCGATACTTACCGTCAAAGAGGATGTTTTCGCCAGATAGTTCACGCTTGACTTGAGATGCGCCTTCAGAATGTGTGGAGCAGGAGACGACAGGAAGACGGAACACTTGTCGGTTGTAGCCAATCCACACATGTTGTTGACAAAGAGGCCCTGGCATTGACAGGAACAAAACTGTGAAATCATATGTAGAGCGAAGCATTTATATGTATTGATATATAAAACTCTTACATAATTTTCCACATGTTGATTTTGAACACGGTACAACCTAACAATGAATTTGATTAACTGCACAAGCAGTTATTATATTATTAGGGCACTGTTCATTGCTTTTGCACGAATATATATATTTATATATATATATATATATATATATATATATATATATATATATATATATAATATATATAGATGTATATATATATATATATATGTATATATATATATATATATATATATATATATATATATATATATATATAATATATATATCTCTATGAAAAGTTAGTTATTTTAAGTTGATATTTTACGACATTAAGCGTCATATTATTTCAAAACAATATGTTGGCTGTGGGCATAACATCAATGTATATTACGATTCGTATTACTATTTTGCCCGCCGAACAACATGATCCATTGTTATTAATGGATACCTTTTTTTACAATAATTTAAGCGTAACACACCTGATAGTACGGACCACCACAAACCCTGTAGAAGTAACTGATGGAGAATTGCTTGAAGTGGTCGTAATTGTTCACGAAGTGCGGAATCTCGAGGAGGGACTGTTCGAAATCGGCGCACTTGCCATGTATACACTTGTCGGAAATGATTTTCACGTTGCTGTTCTTCACCCAGATACCGTTCGAACCTTGTACTCCCTTATTGCCGTCAAACGACAGGTGAGTGATCAACCGCTTCTCCGTTGGAACTATATACATATATAATTATAATGCATACATACATACATGTATACGATAGCCATTAGTGATATATATATATATATATATATATATATATATATATATATATATATATATATATATGATTTGTCCACTAGTCAATTTTGCATCTGCATGTGCCATTCCTGCAAATTCTCACAATTACGTCGTATGCTCTTTATTTCTGAATAGCAAGTTGAAATCCAAAACCAACCAGATCTAGATGGATTTGTAAAACCAACGCTATACAATTGCACAACGCATATTTTGCTTTAACAAAATTAGAGTAAAGTTAGGTTCTTATATAACATACTATCCAGTTCTCAGGACTCACCAAAGCGCATTACCTCCCTGGCAGATTGATTAAATCAGACTCAACTTCTCCGGGAAGCATCCTGCCCCGCTGCTATTAATGCGCGAAGGTTGCTCGTACAACTATCCACTACAATCTACAGTCAGTTGTACAACTGAGCGGAGTGGAGCAATGCACAATGAACCACCATGTCCAAGGTTTAGCACCGCAGCACAAGATGATTAAAACCCGAGTTATCTTAGTCAATTATCGGAAACGTTATCAAGATAGAAGTTTATAAAATGATACACAATAGTTATGACCACGAATCTCTACCGAATCTGTTGAGAAACAATGAAGTATCAAAAAGAACAGGAAACAGAGAACATTCTCTAAAATTATTTATACAAATAACCAAACTAAGCCTAAGAAAAAAATGTATTTCCAATTCGAATGACCGAATCATGGAATAGTCTCCGTAATAAAGTGTTAACAGCTAAATCTCTAGAATCATTCAAAACACGACTAGACAAATTCTGGTATAACCAAGATATTGTGTATGAGTTTGAAGCACCGTTAAGAATTACTAACAATAGAACCGGAACACGCGATCTTATATTAATAAATAATGAAAACGAAGAGCTGATCACAGAGGAACACAGAATCCTACGATCAGAACCCTCCTAAGGTATCCTAAGGTAAGGTATTATCCCTGAACCACTACACTCTGCGAGCGCCACTACTCACATGGAACAGTCGGGGTGGCAGTCGGTCCAGTGTAAGGAGTAGGCGTGGGACACGTGGATCCACTGAACACGGAAACGCACGTGAGGATGCTCTGGTCCCAGAACTGGCAATCGGCACACTTCATGTGATGCGCCGTCCATACGCCTCCGTGAGGGACGCACATGTAGAAGCGTTGGCAGTCGTTCGGGTCAGCGGCAAACCCCGGTGAGGCAGTGGACGGTGCGCACAATGGACAATCGGCTGAAGCAGAACCGTATCGTCTCAATCGGAGTAAACAGCAAAAATGTAATGGTTTTAATATTCGTGCTATGTTTGCTTTCACTGGAAACACTGTATTCTATATTCCCATCCGTACAATATTGGTATCCGGTTTATTGTGGCTTAACAGTACAAATGAACGAGAGCGTAGTGCCAAGATTGGTGAATTATTTAATTGTATTTAGCAGATTAGATTGTGGGTATATTTAGTAGATTGATTGGTGATAACATTTCTAAAATATGCGCTTTTGATCTATCTAAGTTTCAGAATTGTCATATAGTGTGTATTTTTTTTATTCGTGCGTTGCAAAATATGTACTCCCGTGTAGTAACTGACTAGTTGTAGAAATATGTTAGTGAATAATAATAACAACAATTATATTATATTGGTAATCATATAAATATCACAATAGCAGCACATTGTAAATACTATTAGTATTACTAATAATAATAGTAATGCAAACAAAACACGTAATATATATATATATATATATATATATATATATATATATATATATAT